>QNQO01002191.1:0-143834 GCA_003290165.1 Berberis thunbergii | reverse complement strand
AAATACATACGCTTTTCAACATGCAATCACCAACAAACATCTTAACTGAAGAATAGCAGCCTTGAACAAATTCATCTCTATATCCTCAGACACATGTCTACATTTCTTCAAAATTTTGAAAGGAACCAAGACATCGGTGGAATGCAGAGTGTGAGAAAGCTTTTCAAAGCCTAAAAGCATATATGGAGAGAACAAAACTACTGATGAAACCAAACACAGGGGAAACACTGTATTTATATTTATCTGTGTGTGACCACACGGTAAGCTCGGTGCTAGTACGGAAGGAAAAAGGCGCACAAAAACTAGTATATTACATCAGCAAAACACTTGCGGATGCAGAAATAAACTATCCGGCTATAGTAGAATTAGCCCTCGCTCTAATTGTGTCTTCAAGAAAATTACGACCATACTTCCAAGCGCATCCAATTATAGTCATGACCGAACAACCACTTCGGTTGTGTTGCATCAACCGAATTTATTTAGAAGGATAGTGAAATGGGCAGTAGAGCTTAGATAGTTCGATATTAGCTTTGCCCCCAAAACTACAATCAAAGCCCAGGCATTGGCAGATTTCAACGTCGAATTTACAGGAAACAACGATTAATGGGCTGAAAACAAAAACGAAAAAGGGCAAATCAAACAAACCACCCACAGATGGGGTCCTCTACTGTGACGGAGCATCAAATGAGGCGGGAAGCGGAACTTGATTGGTCCTGTACGACTCAAAGGGCGCCGCATTGGAGAAGGATAAAAATTCAATTTTAAAACCTCAATCAATGAAGTCGGGTATGAACCAATGATAGTCGGGCTACAATTAACAAACATTTGGGAATAAAAGACATCAGTGTATTGCTGATTCTAAATTGGTGGTCAGTCAATTGAATGGGAATTCCAAGTCAAAGGCGCCCAAATGAAAGCCTACCACCAAAAAACTACTAAACTTTTAGAAGGCTTCAAGACTGCAATCATTCAACGATGCGCAAGGGTGAGAATGAAAGCGTCGACTAACTGGCAAATGAAGAATCACAAGCTAAAAAGAATGATAATCCACTCATCATGATGCAAGGAAGTTCCATACTTGAAACCAGGTTGAGAAGTTTCTTTGGAAAGACATAATATGTAGATTTGGGATCCCAAAGTAAATTGTCACGGACAAAGGGAAACAGTTTGAAGGCAAGAAGATCAAGGAGCTATCTGAAACCTGAACATCCAGCAGCACTTCTTGGCAAGCTAAGGTCACCAATAGAACAATCTTGGAAGCGACCAAAAGAAGGCTCGAGGCAGCGAAAGGATTGTAGACATCCGAGTTACCTGTTGTCGTTTGGACATATAGAACAACAAAAAAACTCCGACAGGGGAAACCTCTTTCGCCCTCGCGTACGAGAGTCCAAAGCTATGATACCCATGGGGATTGGTATGCTGACGTTCAGGACCAAAGAATTTTGTACTGAAGATAATGTCGAGGCATTGAGAGTCGGGCTGGACCTCCTAAAGGAAAAGCAAGAAGCGACTTCTATCAAAATAGCAGCCTACCAACAACGTATAGCCATATATTACAATAAGAAGGTAAGAATCCACACTTTCGACATCGGTGATTGGGTGCTCCGAAAAGTCCAATTCAACACAATGAACCAGGCGCGAGCAAGCTAAAGCCAAATTGCGAGGGGCAATACAGAGTAATAAGATCAATAGACTAGGGACATACTGGTTAGAAAGCAAGAAGGGTGAAAAGTTACCATGACCGTGGAATGTTGAGCACCTAAAAAGATATTATCAATAAATATTATATATGTACCAGAATGAATGAGTCAAACATGAAGATGAAACATCTAGCCCGATGAACCACGAAGTAATAAAGTACCAGGACATACGAGTTAGACTTTTTCTCGTCGACTATAATATACGACATCGTAATCGAGAAATAGAATTGGATTTCGTAAAAAAGAGCTTATGCACACTAGTATGTCGAACACTGAAGCCATTCACAAAAATCCGGACGAATGAGTCAGAATTCTGCAAGGAATGTCTAAAGTAAAAAGCTAACAAACTGGACACAACAAATCCAAAATATAAGTTTCCATTGGTCTTATAAAAAGAAAAAATTACAATGGAGCCAAAAGGGATGTTTAAGAAGGAACATCAACATTAGTAGCAGAGTCACTAGATAGTGCAAACTTAGACGAATGATGAGACTGTTCTTCGACAATAAGATTACTTAGTGAATCCAGAACGATTTCATCCACTTCCTTGAATACTTGCTCGGCGTAGCAATGATATTTGGTTAAATCCAAGCCTTGCGTCTTAAGGAAATCCAAAAACTCGTGACGACCATCGACCAATCTTTTCCAATCAGCTGCTTCTGCAGCCTTTAGCATTTCGATAACAGATGAAAACTCATCTTGAGTCGACGCCAATTCGTTCTCGACAACTGTAAGTCTAACAGAATTTGTAGACTTGGCTACAATAAACTCAGAATTTAGCAGAGCAATTCACGAAACAGAAGCCTTGGGACTGGCAAAATACCCTTCGACGGAACGAGTGGCCTCATAAAGCTCAACCACTCGGTCTGACAATTCTTTCTCAGCAACATTCAGACGATACTGCAACCTATCCAGTTCAACTTCGGACGTTTTGAGATTAGAAGCGAACTTGTCCCAAATAGCCTCGACCTCCCTCAATGAAGTTCGTCTAGTATTAGCAGCCGTCGCATGATCTATGCACTACGTTATAAACAAATCGAGTTGGCAGAGGACGTGAGAAAGAACAAGACATGCCCCGCTAGCTTCCACTCGATGATTGCCACCTGATCACGGGCAACCTTACAATTCGACCCCATCACGGCTGCGTAAGTAAGATGGGTCGTTCCTTCCTTGAGCTGATGAAGGCCTTCATCAATATGACGATGTGGCAGACACACAAGCATGAGAGCGCTATTAGCCAAGTGCCCATGACAACCGCCAATAAGGTTGCAAAAATTGTCCCTGCACATCAATCTCACAAGGCCAGCAGAACTTCTTGGGTGCAAGCGAGATATGATGAGAAGCAGAAGGAGCAATAAGCGATCCCGAGGTCCCAACAACAGCAGGAGACAAGGGGGTTTGAAGCCCTGGGCTAGAGTAACGACTCGATCTTCCAATGTCGAATCGTGCTCGAAGTCGTCCAAGGTCTTAGTGTTGTTCAAATTCTCAGACTGCTCAAGTCCAAGATGAAGCATTTTATTTTCAATGACGCAAGAGTCATCAACCATCAGGTCGGCATAATCAGGCAAACTGTACAAAGAGACAAGACTCTTCTCACAATCGTCTAAAAATAAGAAACATTTTTTTTGCTACTCTCAAGAGCTTGATTTATCTCTTTATCTTCTCGGGGAACAAAGCCATCTTCCGCACCATGACCTCCTTTTTTGGGAAACATAAGAGGAGAGGGAGGCTAATGGCACCATGAACCGATGTGGCAAGCTTCTTCTTTTTCGAGACGCGACCAATACTAATTGCCAACATCTTAGACGGCCTGGGAGGCCTGGGAACTTTTCTCCCTTTTGACGATCAAACTAACACTCCCAGAGTCTCTGACAACAACAGAAGCAATTCGACCTACAGGTTCCTTAATGGAATTCACTCCGCAACTGACATTCACATCACTAGCAAGTGTAACAGTTACCTTTGAAACACGAACTACAATAGACTCCATGTGACCCGCTCCGCTCGATGAATACAAGCCACTACGGATAATAACATCTGTAGTAAAAAAAATCTTCCACCGAGACTCGAGGAAGCTTGTCAAACCAATTAAAAACTCATGCTCCTCCAACGACAACGATAACTCAACTATCTTAGGCTCACAAAATGATCGCAAAATCTAATTTTTGCGCAACTTAAAATAGTCAAAGGCAATAAACGCATAAAAACAGGGGCTCGACCAACCCTCATACTCTTCTCGTATACTCTTGAAACAAGATGGGGAATGAAGATAACAAGTGTTGTTAGCGTTTACACCAAACCCCACCAAGGAATGCAAAACCCTGCCATTCATAGGGATACCGGATGCGACAACCCTTGCTAAAGTTGCAATTATCACCTTCCAACTATTAGGAACAGTTGGGCAGGAGTGATGCCCACAAAATCTAGGTATTCCAGACGATCTTAGGAAGCGGAAGCTAGAAGCCATAATGGAACATACTAGGGTACAAAGCGATATAGCCATGTTTTCGACGAAGGGATTGTTGCCCTCTTCAAGGAGAATGATTTCAAGATTGGCCAGCAATGAATAATCATGATGAATGTTATCTAAAGTCGCATGTGTCACCTGCTTAGGCAAAAGAAAGCCTCGCAAGCATCGAGACCATCGCCATTCAAAACCCTGAAGCTAGACATGGTTGTAAAACAAAAGCAAGGGATAAAAAATTCAGCAACTGAAAATCAAAAAGGTGTAAAGGAGAAAACCCAGCGAAAGGTCCGCTCTTAGGAGAACGTGCAAAATAAGACAATCGCACAAAATCCTAGAAATCACGCTGAAACGTCCAGATGAACGAGACAACAGTAGCGACAACTAGAAACAACATTAAATACGGCGTAATGTTGAAACAAAAATCCAACCGCCACACAGTTAGTGGATACATGAGCATACCCACTAACTAAGGGTGAGAGTAGATGATGATACATCAAAATAGACCGTCATCACAACCATACACGTGACAAAACTCACCCATCACGAGGATCGGGTATCCCAAACATCATAAAGAGAGCAAAACCAGTCATAAAGGCCCAAACATGGCCCATCAGAAGAAGTCAAAACTAAAGCCTAAATCTAGACCCGAACGAGTTCTCTCATAAAGAAACAAGGTGTTGCCCAAGAAAAGAGTCAAGTTACACCTCCATGAATGCATCTTCATAAAAAAGAAAAATGTTATGAAGAATGTCTCATTCCGTTGCACCTCACATGCTTAAGTCATGCAGAGAATTAGCTGCGACCATTACATAAGGTAAAGGGAACAATCGACCAAGGTATGTAAGTTTAACTGAGTTTTGTCCAAATTTACTTTCTTCTTCAACATAATCATTGACTTAAGCATCGGAGTGCCTTCGACCACCAAAAAGGTGGTCTTTGGCAGTCTAACATTTGTTTTGCAGGTCAAACTCATAAGAGGACGAGAATTGGACGCATCGCTACTAATGGAAGCAAGGAAATAGGTTCGTTTTTGTTCAACATCAAATAAGATTCATCTAGCATCCATGTATCGAGTAAAGATATAAAATACAAGGGTCCCTAAGTACATGGATTGGTGGATTTATCTTAGTGATTAACTCTTGAAAGCATTGAAGGAAGCATTAGAACAAAATTTAGAAAAATAAAAGTAACGGATATGAAGACAAACCTTATGAGCAACATGTTTATACTTTTTGGTCTCCAAGTGAGTAAACCCTGTAATACAAGGTAGTTTGCAATTGTCACAACATCCAAAGCCTCGGGAAATTTGGTAACATGAATAAATGACCCATCTCAATAATAACTAGAATTGCATTCAAACACATTTGAATAATCGATGCCATTGGTGACCATTACGTCCATTGTTTAGCTTTCTCTTTGGTACGATACGACAAGGATTCTGATTTCATATTTGGAGGTGATTTTAAGAAATATTTCGTTATGTATAGAAAAGATTTAAAAACTTCAATTATAATGTTGAAATTATCAATATAGTTTAAGCATTTTAAATTCTTACTTGCTACATAAGGAGTCCCACAAGATTTATAATCTATATTACAATTCAGAGTTGTGTTTTACTATTCATTGTTGACTGAGACAAAGTCAAATTGAAAGCATTAGAGATTAAAGATAGTTATAATTGAAAATTGGAAAATTTATTGAATTTGAGTGTTGAGATTTATTTTCTATGATGACATATATATAAATATAAAACATGTAGAAGGGCAAAAATAATGAAAAAACTTTTAAAAAAAGTTGGTGGAATGTACATGTGGCAAAAAGAGAAAATATTGTGTTTTCCTTTTAGCAAAATAAAAATTATCATAACTATCTACATCATTGTCGAATTTTGATAAACTTAGTATCGTTGAAATGTATTTTTGAAAATCTTTTCAACAAAATCAATTATCAATACAAGGGCCGAATATTAGAAATATATAATTTATTATTAAAAAATGTATAATGTATTTCGCGTCTTTAATATTTTTCAATATTTTTAAAAACAATGAGATGGATCGATCATACCAGAAAAATGAGTCGGACATCTTAATGCATATTTAAACAAAATCCTTAAACTTCATCTTTTGGCGAATTCAAATATTTTGGGAGAACTCATTCTTGGCATTTAAATTTCCCCCAACTGATTCAAATTTGATTGAATAGGCTTACACATAGAATAGACTTACACTTCAATACTGATTGAGAGTGAAAATGAGGGTTCAGTACAAAATAATTAGCAAAAACACAATTATGTGGAGTGCCAACGGCATGAGACATACTCTATGTCATACAAACTACATATTGCATAATAATTACTTATATAACGAAATTTTAATAGTAAATTTAGGTTATAATGTACAGAAATTTATATTGCTTATGAAAAAAATAAATATTTTAAATTTCAAAATAAATAAATATAACTCAAAGAAAAAGAAATATTTCATGAAAATTTGGTGAAATCACATGCCTTCGTGTACTACATGATCGATTTCTTTATAAACAACTACTAAATTGTTTAAAACGCGATGAATTCTCTCTCTCACGTCACTCCAACTGCATCGGTTAGTTTTGGTTTTGGTTTTGGTTTCGGTTTCGGTTTCCACAATGAGCAGAAGCATCGTAATATTTGTTCTCCTCTCCCACTATAAAGACTTGCGTAGGACGGTACAATTATCTTCTCCTCGATGCCATTGGTGACCATTACGTCCATCACTCCTGCTATTTCTTCTTCTCCGTCCATCGCTACTGTAAAACCCTAAAAAACATGTTAGGGGATATTTTCTTTTCTCTCCCTCCCTCTGGGTTCACTTCTAATCTTCCTCCCTCCCGAAACAATAACAGCAGCTGCCTCGCTCGAAAACTTTGGAGACTCCCCTTGGTCCTCTCCTCTGTTCCACTTCGCTTGGACCCCCTTAACTTAAGTGGGATTGACAAAAATTCCCAGGACCAGTTTTGCAACCAAACACCCCCTGGAAAATCAATTTTTTTTTCTTTTCCAAACAACTAAACACGCCCTTAGTGATGAGTTGATGATGGCTTTCATGTGAAAATTGTGTCAATCAGTCACAACAAAAAACCCTAATGGAATCGGCACGTCTCTCTTGATACTCTCACACTTGCTTGGAGTCGGATTTCATCTCTCCACAACGCAACAACCATTGATTGATTCAAGTTGAGATTTTGATTTTCATCTCTCTGTGCGTGCGTCAATTCATCTCTCTACCCGCTCAATTCAACACCAACCATTGAATTGAAGAAAAACCAACCTTACCTTTCATTTTCAGTGACAATAAATAACAACATTAGTGTGATATTTACTATGGATTGTATTAAAATAAATCATAAAAAAATGAGGATATGTATCTTTCTTGAGGTGAAAACCCAAATCAAAAGTTTGGAACTTTGAATCCTGGGAGAAAACTGTGATGACGATGGAAAACCTTTTTCATGTATACACACAGCTGGGAAGAAATTAAAATAGAGGTGAAAGGGGAGGATTATTTGTGTTGGTAAATTATAGGTTTAAAGAGGTAATACAAAAGGGTATTTGGGGTATTTTATAAATTGGTGTAATCTCAGGGTATAATCTGCAAATAAAATTTCAAAATAGGTATGAGGTAGTTTTCTAAACTTCAGGGTATGATTGTAAATATTTCCACTTAGGGTACCAGGAATAAATAAACTTTTTTTTTTCAAAAATTTCCAATTGTTTATTACTAGTGTAATACCCGTGCCGATGGCACTAATACAGAGTAAATCATACTATCACGGAATTATTGAATAATTGCAATTGGGTTTATATGACTATTGGAGATTGAGAGACGCTGCATGAATTTTAGGACTATTATCTCTTTGAACCCATTTAAAAAAATAACACCAAATTAATCTCTACGATACCCCGTACGCTATAGATATTAAAGATGCATTGCATGATATCAATAAGAAAAACAACTCAAATATGAAAATTGTCGTGTCATACCTATTAGTGCACCAAAAGCACCAGGTGGCAATGGATCAAAATTCATCCCAAGTATCGAACCAACTTCTCTAACACGCTCCGCCCTCAACAAACTCTATAGCTCTTGCTTCCGAATTTCACCGACAGTTCCGCCTTCAACGATTCCGACGGATAAGTCTCCATTGTTTCCAATTAAAAACATACAAATCAAAACCCTAAAGAACACAATCAAATTAAAAACCTAAAAATACACAAAATCAAAAAAAAATCTTCAACCAATCAATCACTCACCAACTATATTTGCGAAGGTTTCTTCATTTTTAATTTCCAAATTAGGGGTACCGGGAATAAATAACCTTTTTTTTCAAAAATTTCCAGTTGTTTATGATTACAAATCTCTCTGATTTTACTTTTGTTTTAAGTTAGAACTTGACAATAAGTTGTGTTTTTGTCATTGTTGTTAAGGCGGACGCCTAGGTGCGCCTCGAGGCGGTTTGGCAAAGAGGCGCCTCAAATTGGGGCGAGGCGGACCGGTAAAGTGAGGCGTCCGCCTCATCCCGCCTCACGCCTTACCCGCCTCAAACGACTCGGACCGCCTCAGGCTTTTTAAACCTTAAAACTCAAAAAAAACCCAGCCCAAGGGTTTGGGTAGGTTACTTACAGCTTACAGGGGTCGAGAAAGAGCTTCTCATTGCTTCAAGCGGCTTCAACTCAACGCTTCTTCTTCTTCTCCTTCAAATCAGCAAATTTGCCAAATCAGGTATGTTTTCTTCCTTTCTTCTTCTTCTTCTAATCTCCTTCCTCTTCTTCTAATCTTCTTCCCTCTTCAAATATACACAGCAAATTTGAATCCTATGAGAAAACTGTGATGACGATGGAAAACCTTTTTCATGTATACACACAGCTGGGAAGAAGAGTAGAGGTGAAAGGGGAGGATTATTTGTGTTGGTAAATTATAGGTTTAAAGAGGTAATACAAAAGGGCATTTGGGGTATTTTATAAATTGGTGTAATCTCAGGGTATAATCTGCAAATAAAATTTCAAAATAGGTATGAGGTAGTTTTTAAACTTCAGGGTATGATTGTAAATATTTTCACTTAGGGCACCAGGAATAAATAACCTTTTTTTTTTCAAAAATTTCCAATTGTTTATTATTACTAATCTCTCTGATTTTACTTTTGTTTTAAGTTATAACTTGACAATCAGTTTGTGGTTTTGGACATCTCAAATGATAAAATGTAAGCATCACTTTTAGTAGCCCATGTAAGCATCACTAACCCTTTCATTTGCTTTTCCTTCTCAACTTACCCAGTCTTCCCCACTAGTACCCTAATATAGATTCAGTTTCTCTCTGAGACATCATCACACTATAGCATTTGAGAAGGAAATACAAGCGAAATTTGTCAAGTTTGAACCTTCCATTAGTTTAGGTTTTTATTGACGATAGAGTGCAATTGATCAGAAAATGGCGTTTGAATTGCATCTATTATTGGAATATTAGATTTTACTTCTGAGATACTGTTAGTAAGTAGGTGTACTTTTGTGGACGGGGGAGATAGAGATGCTAGTTGATCAAACCACAACACAAGGTAAAAGTATCACCTTTAGTCCTTCCACCTTTATCAACTTTCTTATCGTTTCTTTTTGTTTTAATCAAAGATGTATGGATATAGGCACACGTGTCTTATTGGACACTGACATGACACATTAACTCGATAATTTTTAAAAAATTAGGACTTGAAAACACATCGACACGTCATACTATTTTTTAATGTCATATAATATAAATAATAATCTAAATAAAGTGTCTTTCTACCGTGTCTTGAAAAAGATGACATTGTTGCAAGAAAAAATTAAAGTAGAGAAAAAGTATAATAGAGAAGAAGTAGAGGAGAGAAAAAGCAAATGAAAGAAAAATAAGAAGCATAGACTAGCTCTATGCTTTAGTGGATTTTTACCATATTTGTCGTAAGTCGTAATTGAATTAGTCATTCACTTCAGATAGATCAACAACCATTATATTACGTAGTTATTTGCAAACACGTAAAAGTAAAAAAAAAAAAAAAAAAAAAAAAGTTAGTTTTCGAGTCTTGACTGTGTCCTGACCAAGTTCGGGTGTATCTGAAGTGTGTCCGACACGTTGACAACAATGAACATGTGTCTGACACCTGCCAACACTTTGACCAAGTGTCTGATGCATATTGGAGGCATGTCGAATGAGTGTCGTGTGTTGGATACGTGTCAGACACAAATACGACAAATTTTCGAAGAATTTGTGCTTCCTTGGTTTTAATTGATTACCAAGTAGTTATGTTTGCTCCTCCATCTTCTTTTAGTTAATTTAATTTGATATAGGGTGGTTTTAGTTTCTTTTTTATTTCTAATTTGGAGATATTGTAAAGGGATTCTAAAATATGCATATCGTTAACTGTGAAGATGATAGGAGTAGAAAAAATAAATAAATTATAAAGTGTTTCTTTTATAAACGAGAAAATAACATATCGTTAATTGTGTTATAAAATTGACAATTAATCAAAAAACTGGGTAGGGCATTATAATTTCAAGACTTTTCTTGTGAGTTTATCGTTTGTGGAGAAATCGGTGAGTTAGTGAAAAATCGGATTCGTCCGAAGATTGCCATATAAAGAACAAAAATGAAGACCTAATTTATTATGCCTCTTGCGGTGAGTTGCGATCAATCTGCAATTGCGATTTTGTGAAGCTACGAACCCTGAAACCCCCCATGAACGAAAAAAATGAAAAGGAGTCTGTTGTTGTGCGCCTGCACCTTGTTGTTGGTCCTATGTTATTGACTTGTTGTTGAGGTGTTGAATATTGAAGCTTGCTGTGTAGTTGCGCAGGTGAGATGCTTCTTTATTTCCTCCTTCCCAACATCTCCTATTCTGGTTACTTCTTCATGTCCAATTGGTTTTTTATTTCTCCATCTCAACTATGATTAAATATTTCTCTCTTTCTTTAGAACAAACAGTAAATTACAACAAACAATACCACACAATTATAAAATATTATACAATCCCAGTTGGATCTTTTGGATTTTATGAATTAATTATTTGGCGTGTAAGTGGAATCCTTTCATTTGAGGAATTATATATACTTATATAGTATACAAATCTTTTGATTAATTATTTATTTTTTAGTTGTTATGTTATTTTTGTTGCACTATAATACTTATTAATCTTATTGTCAAGATAGTTATTTATTGTAATAAATATTAGTTACCTTATGCTACCCTACCTTATAGGGTTTGGTTTTGCTCTAGAGCATCTATAATGCTCCAATGATTTAACTCTCTTGATATGATGAGATTGGATCAACACAATCTCTTATTTTATTGTTTTTCACGCAGTCTTCGATTGGATTACAAATAGCGAGACGATTTTAGATTCATGAGTTTTATTCCATTTTTCAATCTTAACGTGCCCAAATTATTGTAATAGAAATTGTCAATTTGGTCATTTTCTTCTTAATATACAAAGGGATTGCCACTTCTCTCTTAATGTCCACAACATTGCTTTTCCCAATGAGGTCTCTTTGTGGTCTTTATTTGTTTGGTGTTTTGGTAGAGAGGGTTGTCTTGTTGAATCTCTGAAATAAAAACAAGACAATCAGTCAAGCTCACTCGGAACAAATAATAATGAATGAATACAAAGCAATCAACATTTAGCCTATTTTCCCAATGAGTGCTCTTTGTGATCTCTATTTGTTTGTGTTTTGGTAGGCATTTATTGATAGTTTTGATGGCAATGAATTTTGTCTATTTGGTGGATTTTTTTTTGTTCTGAACTCTTGAATTGAACATATGTAGTATAGCGACAACGGCCTGAGGTATTCTTACTAGTTATGGATTATTCATATTTTGGGTTTGTTGTACTATTGTTGGCTTTGGTACCCTTGAGAACAATAATTTTTTGTAACATAACAGATGATAAACATTTAGGATAGACACCCAATCAAGTTTACGTGGGTATTCTAGCAAGAAAGATCTGCAAGAAACAACGATGACCGCCTGCTTGTTATTTCGTCCTCTTCTATGTCGAGGAGGGTTTTTAGTTTGAGAAAATGATCCCATTGTTTTCTAAAATATACATCTTTTGCCAATGGTGTTATGGTCGAATGGTTAGGGCTGTGTGGGTTTATCCCCCACGTCCTAGGTTCGAGACCCGTCGGCGGCATGGTTACTTTCTTATGGTGTTAACCTATAAGTCACACCTTATTGATAGGTTATGGGATCCTATAAAAACCTAGCTCACTTTCCAATATGTATATATATACATCTTTCTAGATTCCATATCCTAAATTCAAGAATTATTTTCAAGATATGTTATGGGGGACAATGTGTTTGTGCCAACAGGGTGGTATATACTAGTATTAAAAAAATGGCCAAATGAAATATATTAATAGTTTAATTTGCAAAAAGCCAACCCCATCATCCTTTTTGTTAACATTCTTGCTTTGAGTCTCAAACATCATTGCTCGAGTCTCAACTTCCTCAATCTCTTCACCTTCACATCTTGTTTTTTTTTGTGATAAAATCCTTCCTCTTTTGAATAGTGGAAGAAGTAGAGAGAGTTTGAAAAAGCCCCCAAAACCAACAAGAAGTTACCTTCAGCGGCCTTTAGTGGTACTTTTTCATATCCTCAGGAGCTCCTCCAAATTAGAGGACTACTCATAAAAATGGAATTCACTTCCGAGTTGCATAAACAAATAAATCTCTAATTTAGTGCGCACCTTAAGTTGGAGGGATGTTTTTGGTTTTGCTTGATAAGTGGAGGAATAACCTTTTTTTTTAAGAAAAAATTCAAACATGGGACCCAACAATATCGTATGCATAGATACATTGCTAACATACGATACACAACGAATTCTAATAATACACTGCAAAAGCAATAACATGGTTAAGGTTTGTACATTATATCAATAACTGTGTTAGTATGGCAAAACGATTGGTAGATTTTCTGGTACATTAAGGTTTAGGGCTTTGGTTAGTGATCATTAAATTTAATTATTTTTAGCAGTTTATGATTCAGGCTCGGTTGGGTTTCTTAGATTTTCCTGAGATAATTTCTACATGGTTTAATGCTAACTCCTAACGTAAGAACAAAGTGGTCAGAAGATTTTGTGACACAACAGGATAGTTGACATGGTTTGAGTTTTATATCATACTCCTTACCTTTTGTTGGGTTTGAATGTTTTTTTAACGAGAAAATTTTGATATTGTGTGACAGAATTACTTTACAGGCTTACAATGGCAGATAAGCTGAGTTGTTATGTTTGTGGTAATGTGCGTTTTGAATGTGCCAACGGCTTCTACTACTGCACGAGGTGTAATACCCAAGCTGAAGACATTGCTGAGACAGGTATTGATGATGATTTCATGGATACTATCGGTCCCAGTGCCATCTACTCCAAAACTAATAGTCAATCTACACATGTTTCCATCAAGACCGAGCCTGTAACTCTTCTAAGCCAGGGTTGCCCACTTTCAATCTTTTCCTAGTGTCATTCATGTGCGCCTCACGTGGTAATTAGACAACCAATTATAATAAAAAAATTAACTATAAAACAATCGTGTTGAAAAAAAATGATGCGATGTGTCTCCAAAGGCTAAGCACTTGGACACCAGTAATGCTAAGGACAACTTTACCAAAAGCAAGAGAATATAAAATGTCAATAGAGGTGAACACTTATAACGAAGTTCAAGTGTAACTAACCAAATGTGGGAACTAGGATTTGAGTCAATAAAGAATCGTGTATGATGGACATGATGGGAAAAATGAAGGCATACGATCCTCCAATCACAGTAGGTAACCAAGTTCGAAATAATGTCTGCAACAATGTATTAATTCACCCAAAAAAGAGCAGAGTCTTTCACTTTGTCATTCTGCACAATAAGAAGAAAGAAAAATGACCATAAATAAACCATGCATGACCAAACCTTCTCTTAAAATCTAAAAGCAAATGACGTCATTAAAGCATTTTGCAGAAAAATAAAGCCTCAAACACCAATATAGATACTTACTTTGTTTGAGAAAAAACTTATGCATGTCTTCCCTTTTCCATATATCTCACTGCAAAATCAAACCACAATCAACCAAATAACACAAAACTCAAAAAAAAAAAAAAACAACAACAACAACAAATAAAAACACAAACTAATGGCCCTGAGTGTTGTAATCCCTACAGATCACAACAAGATTGACCGTCTCATTTCTCTTTGCAATCCGGAAATGTTTTTACCTACCTTAGACGTGTACCCATTAATATGAACACCATAAGCCTGTTTCAGAAGTCAAAAAGAATGAAAATGCCAAGAAAGGGAGAGATTGGCAATAAGAAGCAAAATTTGGGGGGGGGGGGGGGGAGGAATTTGAATGGACTCTGAAGAATTTTAAATCTCGTGGATTTTAAAAGGTTTCAAATGATTTTACAATATCCACTGGATTTTGATGAATTTTAAATGATTGGATTTTGTAGATTTTATAAAGGTTTATTATGGATTTCTATGGATTCTTATAAATTCAATGGATTTTTATAAATGTGTTACTAGTCATAGGAAATAATGAAATAACATCACTTACATTGTTATTCATGGCAACACAAATCATAAAACATCTCTCAAAACATCAATTAAACAATTGTTTGTATGTTAAAAGAATTTTACTTCAAATTAAAAAAAAAATACATTGAAGATGGTCCAAAAGTAATACAAATAACTAATTTACTTCAAATTGTTGTCCCCGCCACCTCTCCTCTCTTTTTCTTCTTCTTCATCTTCAATCATCACCACCACCATGCTACCGCCACCTCTCCTCCTCTCCCTCCCTCATTTTCTTCTTCTTCTTCTTTTCCATCAATCACTACCGCCACCTCTCATCCCTTCTCCATCAATTTTCATCTTCTTATTCTCAACCTCCTCCCCCTCACCTCTTTTTTTTTTCCTCCTCCACTTTTTTTTTCTTCTTCTTCTTTTTGCTCTCGTGAAGGTTCTAGCAAGTAGGGAACCTCCACTCACTGGAACCTTCGCAAGAGCGAAGAAGAAAAAAAATTGGGAAAAGAAGAAGATACAAAAAATAGAAGAATAAGAAAAAGAAGGACAAGAACAAAAGAGAAGAGGAAGTGCGAGTGGTGGTAGGGCATGATGGTTTAGGCGAAAATTGTGGGGCAAGGTGGTGTTGCTCCTGTGAAGAGATAAGACAAGGGAATGTGGTGGTATCCTTCAATAGATCACAAAAAAATGGAAAGGTGGCGTCCTTCAGCAGAAATGGTGGTGTTATTTAACAATAACCAATACAAATCCGTTGAAATATGAGGGGCGAAGGTTGAATTTGGAATAATTCTTTTTTTATATATTTTTTCACTCACAAATCCTTCAAAATCCACAACTTTAACAAATTCATTAAAATCCACTACTTCTTGAATACCCCCTGATTTTTGTGGACTTTTGAAAAATATGAATTAAATACCCCTGATTTTGATGAATTTTAAAACAATCATTTAAAATTGATATTTAAATACTCATAAATTTACATATATTATTTTAAATCTTTAATTGAATACCCATAAATTTTAAAATCCTTCACATTCCATTAAAATTCGTAATTGAATACCACCCCTTATATTTTTTCACTTCCATATGATTTTCTTGTAAAGCTAACATACATAGAACCGAAGGTATATCAACAAACATTTTCAAGTTATTATAACAAGAGCAAGGATAAAGGTGTCACCCATTAATTATTATAAAATACTAATACGAGTCCCAACCTTAATTTCCTTGTAACTTTCGTTGATTAGGGCATGCAATTACACCAAGGACCCATTTTTCCCACCAGCGGGAATTTGTAGTTCCAACCCTATTTGCGCAACCATTATGTCTTGCCATTTGAAGCATAAAGGCCATCTCGTCGAATGCTCCATTTGAGATTATTGCCCGAACTGGGTTCTTTATACATTGAAAAGGATAAACCATTTGCATTGAGATATGCAAAAACTCATATTTCGAAGTGAATGGACAGTGCCTAATGGCCACCAAGCACAACACCAGACACATGTGATATCCATGTTTTAAAATTGCAGTATATCGATGTGGCACGCAAAGCATTCCATAATATCCATGTTTGCCATTTACCATCACGTAGAGTTTGTAATCCAAAGCAGGGGCGGACCCAGGATTTTAGTCGAGGGGGGGCGAAATGAAAAATACTTATTAGTTGATAATAGTAGTTATCAATGGTAAAATCAATTTTTTTACCGAAGCTAGTAACTAATAAAAAAATTCAACTATAAAAAATACAATGCATATATCAAATTGGATCCAAGTGTAGTCAATTTTAAGCCAAAATAAGGTCACTATTGATAACCTTAGCAAAGAGCAAACAAGCATAATAACTAGAATATATAACTAATATCACAAAAGAGTTTGTCTAGACAGCCAGAATTTAAAGTCATTTTTTTTGTCAGGCTAGAACATTTTTACACATTTACCCATTCTCTTTAAAATACAATCACAAACATTATCTATAGAAGGGATAGAAATGTAAAAAACTTAAAACCTGACCAAAAAGTGGCTATAAATCCTGGTTGTCTAGAATTGAGAATCACAAAATAATTAGAATAAGTTTTAGGTGAAGCTAAAAAAAATTTGAAATTTGCGAATCTAATATGATCATAATACAATTTCAAAGAAAAAATAGTTTATATGAGGCTCAAATTTTATACGAGTTGGCTAATGGTATATATTTTCATTGAATTCTATCGTTATTATTTTAGATATTAATTTTAAATATTTTTTTGTTAGGAGGTTAATATCATTTGTGAAAAACAATTCATTTATTTAATGTTAATAAATTTTTATTAAACTAAACATTTTTTAATGTTTGCAATTACTAATAAAATTGCATTGAAAATAAAATAAAAAATGCACTCAAAAGGTATCGAACTCAGGTCTTTTACTAAAAGTGATAAACCTCCAACCACTACACCAACAAAGACATGTTGAATATTTTCATAAGCAACTAACATATTGTATTCTACATTATATAATCAATTTTTAAGACTAAAACATATATGCTAAAAATATTTCAAAAGTTGAGGGGGGGCAGCTGCCCCCCCTCGCCCCTTAGTAGGTCCGCCCATGATCCAAAGTCGTCATCGCAAGTAATGTAGTGGTGAAGAAGGGGACCCAAATTATTGATCAATGTTAAGCTTCCGTTTGGAGCAAACACGCATATTACATCATTTATTATACCGCTGATAACACGTACTTCTTCAAACGATCGAAAAAACTATCACGAGCAACAACATAAGAAATTACATTATTTGGATGGAGTACCATTAGAGGGGGTGGGTAATGAGATTACTCATGGTGATATTACTTATTGTATGAGATAATTGAAATACTTGTTACTGTAGCTTTATATATAATCAGAATCAGATAGAGGTCACACATATACGGACAACAGAATAAATAGAAACTCTCACCACACACAATATTCTAGCACCACAAATATGAATTTAATGCAAACAAAAAAAGGATTCCAAACATGTGGAATTACCAAATTACATACACATGATACATGAGACATGAGACATGAGGGGTAACATACATTTTAAACGTTTCAATACTCATTTAATTGGAAATTATAATATTTCTTTATTTGTTTTTTATTTATTATTTATTGTGGCTTTTAATTAGATATTAGAATGATATTTATTTATTTATTTAGTTTTGCATTATCAAGGAAGGTCAAAGACAAAGTGTTAAAGTTTCAACTCTCTTCCACGTGTTCTCCTCGAGATACATCAGAATAAAATGATTTTAATTGAGTACGACTGTGTCACGGACTAGTAATCCGTGCGGCACTAGTTATCCAATTCACTAGTAAGTCTACGAGTAGTTACTTTGACAGACACAAATATTAGCTTGAGAATGCACAGTATCAATCTGTAGACAATATAATAATGCACAATAGTCAGTAAAAACTCTCATTCACATTCAATAGATTACAATGGGGAGGAACGTTCGGAAGGACGTTCCTCAAGACTAGTTCGATGCTATCGATAAAGGAAAATACAAGTTTGAAGTTGAAAAACAATGCAAAGAAAACAATAAAAATGCTAGCGGTACAGTCTGGCCCGACTATGCAATGGAGGCAACACGTCCTCACAGTCAAGAGCTCAAACCTTCCCCCTATATTATAGATGCTAAGCATTTGGGCACTTTTCAAAAGGAAACATTGAGTTTTGAGACCATTAGGAAAGTCTTGAAAGGCCTCTGAACCTTGATTTCCCTAACCAATGGTATTAGTCCTGACAGACTGCATGCACAGCATCTGTAAATGCAATTAATTTGCTGAAATTTTCATTTGTGGGTGCTTGACAGGCAACATAATTTTTTTAAATTAAATATTCATTTGCATGACTTATATTATATATGTTAGCAAAACGATTTTACCGCTCAAAGCACTAAAATCAATGAGAGTTGTTATGTGTATTCGACTGTTTGACTCGATTTTCTCAATTTTATTTTTTAGATTTAGTTTTAAAAATTGCTACTGTGTACTCAACAACCACATTTTATTAATCCTAAAATAACTATAATTAATTAACAAGATAACAAGAGTACTCATGTTGTGAGGACTTTGTAGAAAAGATTCCAATAACGAACTTTTTGTATGTAGGATTTTTTTTGGGTTTTAAATAAAGTTCGTTTTTATTTGTTATAATAGTTGCAATACTTTTTTTGAAATTGATGCACTCACTTAAATATTTTTAATACCTATTGATGAACACATTAATTGCACACTTCTGCTCTTTAGATTAGATGCATAGAAACTAAAGTTTTTATTTGCAATATGGTTTTAGAAGATTTTTTAAGACTTGTTTTTTTATTTCTATTACACAACATACTGTAATATTTACTATTTATTGTAGAATTTGTGACGATGGTTAGTGCATCTTTGATATTTGTACGTAAATTTGAAAGTTAAGAATTTGTGAATGAAGTTTGGTTTTATCGATACATTTATTTTTATTCTTTAGTCAAGCATAAATTAATCAATATAAACTAGAAAATTTAACCACCAAATGATTTTTATTGATAAAAATGGTAAGTTGATGTTACATATTTAAGGTTGGCGCAAGAAAGTCGAAACATCCCAAATGCCGATACAACAAAGAGCTAGTGCAATCGAGCCAAATAGTCGAATACGCATAGTAACTCCCAAATCAATTTGCTTACCCACATTTGCTAACATCAATATTTGGTAATTTGCATATCGTATGATCTTATTATAGAAATATGGAAATCTTAATTTTTTGTTAAGTTCTATTTTGCATATAATAAGTCAACTTAGATTAGACAAGAAAAAAATTGCAAAATATTTTTCATTCACTACCAATCATATTGAAAATTGACATGAAAATGTATTTGTTTTGAAAAAATAAAATCATTTTCATTTACGGTGATCCAAGCAGGACCTTAATTACTTTGTATTGTAAAAAGAAGTAGGTTATTTACATTTTGGGTATGTATAGTTTAGACATATTTCACATTGGGTACACAAGTTTTGCATAATTATGCATTGGGTATGAGATTGTTTGTTGACTATTTGTTCAACGATATTAACCAAGGTCGGACTGTGGATGTTCTACAATCGTAACTTTCGCATCTTATCGCAGAAGGAACATTATTACTTGATTAAATTTAGCTTCATATTACTAGAACAAATATATCCCTTCTCCATAACAAATATATCCAGATATGAACCCAACCTGTGGAGATACGTATCAGATTGATATTCCACCGGGCACGCGTGATATGTTTGTCTTCCCAATTAACCATAGTCTGGTTAGAGTGCCCATACCCGACTCATTAAAAGTTTGACAAGTAACTATTGGTTCGAACCAAATTGCCATCCCTAATCCCCTCACGATGGCAGGTTCACCCAAAAGCATTGACGAACAGTTCTACGTTGCCTGGTCGTCCATGCCTGGATGGTACGAACCACGTGCTTGGTGATGAAGTGGCAACCTTGACAAAAGCAAAAAAATAAAATAAAAAACAGAATGTAAACTCAGAGACTGGAGCAGTTCTTGTTCAAAAAAGAAGGAAAGAAAGAAAGATGAGTCATTCTAGGGAGCTTGGGTAGCCGGCCTAGATTTCACGCTGATAATCATTTTTACATTTTTGTCCTTGCCTCTTTATCCACTCTTTAAATATAATCACAATAAAGAAGAGGCAAAAGAATAATTTCACTCGGCCAGGCGTGTGAAAACCAGGTCGGCTACCAAGCTCCCTGGAATTTCTGAAGAGAGAGGAGAGTTCTGATCCCTTTCTAACACAAATTTGTACAAATCCCTTTCTCTTTCTAGAGATTTATCAAATTTCATGAGCTCAAGCACACTAAAAGTCAATGGATAAAAACCATTACAGCTCACTGAACAAAAAATTTGATCAATAAACAAAGCTACCCATAAAAACAAATATCAATAATCCAGCCCAAAATCATAACTTTCAACCAAGTTCATACCAAATAAACAAGATTTCACATCAAATGAAAAGGAAAAGTCACCTTAGAGGCTCCCCTGCTTTCCAAGCTCAAACCCCTCCAACCCCCGACGATCTATCATGAAATTAGTATTAATTTGACCCTCAAAGACAGGATTCTCATGAAAAGAAAGCCCATTTCTTCTCAATTGGAAATTGTGGAGAGAATTTATGATTTGATATGTGACGGGAGTTGGAGGGGGAGGAAGATCTTTACGTTTTGAGCCCCAAGGGTTTGACTCCAGTGTTGGTTTTGCCTTGTGTTTTTGTTAAAACCATTCACTTTTTACTTCTTTTTTTATTTTTTTATCTCAAAAATTCCACGTGTCTGATACCATCCAGGCACTGGACCAAGCATTATGGACAAGGCAGCTTTGAATTTTTCAACATTGACATAGCACTCACAAATCAAAGAAAAATATAAGTAGAGTCAAAGTCAGAATTTAAAGAAGCTACTTGGCAACACAATCATCAACCAAGAACCTAAAGTGTCAATCTCGGCGACCAAAAGCACTTACCTCATACCCAAATTACCCTTCCCAATCTTCCAACACAACAAATCATATTTGCAAAACACAACCGAACTCCATGTGCATGATCGTCAACATATTATTCTAATATTTAAATCCGCGTTGAAGTGGCCCTCGAGGTAATTTTTGAACCGCAAGCCAAGAAAAGTCGCTTTGCTTTTCTTCCACATTGCTCTTCATAAACAAAAAAAAACAGACGAGTGTTTGAAGAAATTAAAACCAAAGAGGAGTCTTTGTTGCTGTTGTTGACATCGATCGAAATAGAAAGCAAAGATGAGTGAAGGAGGATGCAGACCACTTGGGTTCTTGATCGGCCTTCCATTCGCTCTGCTCGCATTGGTGCTCTCTCTTGTAGGTGCTATTATCTGGATCCTTGGGTAAGTGTTGATTGTTCTTGTTAGATTCTTGGATGGTGTTCTTAGATTTGTGTTTTGCTTCAATGGGGTTTCTCAGATTTGTGTTTCATGGAACCCCAATAGTTGAATCTTTGTGAAATGTTGACTCACTGAAAATTTTTGTTTGGTGGTGTTTGATGAAATTAACAGGACTATTTTGAGTTGTTTGTGCCCCTGTTGCATCTGCTGTACTGGACTGGCCAACTTGTCGGTTTCTTTGGTGAAACTTCCAGTTAGTGTGATTCGATGGTTCATTGATCAGATTCCTTGTTGATTGCGGATGTTTCACACTCCACCATCCATTGATTTTTTTTTTCTTATTGTTATATCCATTCTTTTTTGTTTCCTTTAGATATGTGTACACGAGTAGAGATCTTGAGACTTGTTTGATGAAAGCTTGATTAGTTGAGTAAAATGGGTATTCTTTGCTTTGATGTGTGATGAGATTTGGAGATGTAATGTTGTAGAATTGCATGTTATTTTCATTAGTATCTGGGTATAGGGAAAAAAATTGCTTTGTTCATTATCAGGTTGATGGTTGTTGATCAGAAAAAATGTGTGATGGTTTTTAGTTATTAAATCATACATTTTCATGCAAGTTTTTTGTTGGTTGATCTAAAAGACTAAAACCGAAGATGATACGTGCAGTGGTGGGCAATGAAGCTAACCATTTTTCAGCAAAACAATGTGAAAGAACATCACCATCACTTAACCTTTAGTGCAAGTGATGGTGATGTTCACGAGGAGGAGTGGAGGATAATGTGGTTTGTGTTGAGACTCAATCCCAACTCTTTGCTGTCAAGCCTGGTTAAATATTTCCTTTTTTTTTTTTTTTTCTCTTAAAAAAAACAGATATGTTAAAAGTTGCTTTCTGTTTCTTAGAGAATAAAAGTGAATGGTTAATTTGGGTAGGAAAACTAGGCCATCAAAACTACATGAACCAGCTCTATTTCAAGTGAATTTCTTATGGAAGTAGCATTTTCAGATTGGTATCCCATGGTGCAGACGATTTCTATTCTTATTGAGCATGTTTATGCTTAACTATTGTGTTTTCTTGATAGTGAGATTGTAACTTTTGATTTATCACTCTTTGCCCTTCCTATAATTAAAAAATATATATTTGGTTCAAAAAATAATTCACAAGTTGACAGTAGGGTTCAAACCTGCGCAGTCAAAGCCTAACAAATTACAAGTCTGTCTCCTTGACCACCTGGACAAATCGACTTTGATGGGCAACATGTATCATTCTTATAACAGTTTTTCACATTTTATTTATTTTGGAAAAATGGAAAAATAATTGAGAGAACGGAAATTAGATAAGTGAATTATATATATATTTAAAAGGAAAATAAAGGTTGAACAAGTGAAATAAACAACAAATCAAGACTCAATTGTGTAAGATATTATGTCAGGCAAAGGCTTGACGCAAATCTGGTGAGGAGAAGCCCGCATGTAAGATCTGGATCTGGATAGCGTGCACCATCTACTGCTCCTCCATGGCTGCTCCGCCGATTGTCAATGGAGAACCGCCCTCGGCTGGGCTTGGAGGAGGTTTAACTGAGATTCCCAATCAATTCAAAGATGGATTGCAAAATGGGAAGATGATGATTCGGTTGGGCAATGACTATGTGTTATATCTGATTATATGGAGCAACAGCTAAAATGTCACAATAAGACATTCCCAAGTATTTTGAAAACCCATAAACTGACCATGTTTGCTAGCATAATGTATTAGATGTTTTACTCAAGCAAATTCCAATATGCAAATATAAATCATAAATTCCACCCAAACATTAAGCATACAAACAATATCAAATGCAAAAAACTCAAATCCGAATCTTTATGCAAATGCAAATAAACATACTAATGTAAGCAAACATTCTTTGAAAACAAAAGAAATCTATGGATAATTCAAGCTCCAAAAACAAATCAACCTATGAAGTAAATTCACCCTTAACATACCTGTTTGTTGTAACTTCTGTACAAGATTCAACTGCTGTAAAAGTTTCAAATAAAAAGTTAGGAACGTACCAATTATTCTTGGGTTGAGTCACGGACAAGGTCGCTCTCTTTAAGACGTTTCGCGGTTCTGCCCAAGATTGTGCAAGCAATGTACTAGTCCCGCCGTCCCCAGGATAAAACAACCCAGAATCTTCTCTATCTCGTTCAATCAATTGCACAGTTGATGAACGGAATACTTTTACCCTTAAACTTTGTTTTGCTCGGAATCACCAATACATTTGATATAAATCAACAACAAACAAAAAACTCTTTTTGATTTGATTGAGATGCTAAGTGAATACTGTTTGCAAAAAACGAAAAAACGATTTTGAAATGTTTTTTTGCAAAACTCTCTTGTTATTCTCTCTGATTTCGTTTGTAAAAAACTGTTTTGTTTTTCCTTCTTACCATTTTGAAGCTATAAGTCTATGGTATTTATAGGGCGAATACCATTCATTGAAAATACGAAAAATAGGCAGGTTCATAAGCATAAGTCGCGCAGACAAGGCAAATGAAAAAATGTGGAAAATGTGGGAGAGTAAATCACGGCGCAACTAATGCAAACGTTTGATTTAGAAAGATGCTAGATTCATTCCCTCTTTAGAAATCCGACCCGGACCGGAAGGACGGTGGCGGGCATGAGAGTCTATCTCTCCTCTCCTCATAAAAGAGTGGTACCCCCAAGGGGTCCAAGCCCAAGTCCTAACTATCTCCTTGTAAACTCTACCACAAAGAGTTGTATAATAAATATGAGACTAAAATTTAGAGAGTGATCCATAAATCAAAATAGGAGAGAGGTTCAGGGTTCAAAACCTATTAAACACCTATTTTCTTTTATTTTAAAAAGCCATATTTCCAACACTATGAAAAAATCAATAGAGACCCACTACACCAAATTGACACTTTTGTAACAACTCTCAAAACAGTATCACTTTTGAGATGTTACAATCCACTAAACAATTTCAAATTAAAACTAAATTTAGTCAAAAAAATGAAAAACAATAACACAAAAAAATGATACAATAAGTTGGATCACCATTAATAATATCACTTTTATAACCATACTCTTCATGGTGATACTATTATTGTATCATTTTGTTTGTGAAAATGTGTAAATTTGTTAGGTAAATTGTTACACTTCAAAAGTGATACTGTTTTGAAGGTTGTTACAAAAATGCCAATTTGGTGTAGTGACCATTTGCTATGCTAAGAGATAATGTAGTTGAGATACTGCATAGTGGAGTTGGATAAGGCAATGTTAAGAGCGAAACCAACCTGAAGTGGGCTCATTTATTTAGTGGAAGCTGGGAAGAGGTGGACTCTCCCATCTACTGCTCAAACCTCATTATTGAGGATGGTGTATTAGTATGTGTGCAAGAGTAGAGATCTTGAGACTTGTTTGATGAAAACTTGATTAGTTGAGTAAAATGGGTATTTTTTTGATTTGATGTGTGATGAGATTTGGAGATGTAATGTTGTAGAGTTGCATGTTATTGTCATCAAGATCTGGGAGTAGGAAAAAAAATGCTGTGTTTATTATCAGGTTGATGGTTGTTGATCATAAAAAATGTGTGATGGTTTTTAGTTATTAAATAATAATTTTTCATGCAAGTTTTTTGTTGGTTGATCTAAAAGATTAAAACCGAAGATGATACGTGCAGTGGAGTCAATGAGTTTGGTGAATGTGAGTGGTGGGCATCAATGAAGCTAACCATGTTTCAGCAAAACAATGTGAGAAAATGGTGGAAGGAATTTTAACCTTTGTAGCAAGTGATGGTGATATCCATGAGGAGGACAATGTGGTTTGTGTTGGGACTCAATCCCCACCTAATTTTATTTTTTTTAATGCTCAAATAAACAAATAACACATCAACAGCTGGGTACAAACCTTGCGGGTAAAGCCTAACAAATTTCAAGTCTGTCTCCTTAACCACTCAGACATATCGACTTTGATGGGCACAAGCAACAGGTATATTTCTTATAACGATTTTTCACATTTTATTTATTTAGAAAAATAATAGAAAAACGGAAATTAAATAAGTGGATTTTTTCAAAGGAAAATAAAGGTTCAACAAAGTGAAATAAACAACAAATCAAGATTCACTTGTGTATGATATTATTCTAGGCAAAGGCGTGTGCTCCATTCAATTTGATTCACAATGTTGTGTCCCTTTTGTGATGTTATTCATGGCTAAAGCAAAAATAGGGAGAGTATAATAGAATGATGTAAAAAACAACAACGATTAGTTGATGTATACCATATTATTTATAGTGTCCATGCCATATTTACTATATTTCAATCGATGTTGCAGCGAAGTTTACAATGATATTTTCCAACAAGTATATATCTATCAACTATTATATTCTTACATGAACAACTTACTGTATTCTCTAAAACAACATATACTCTTACAGACAACATCGTACAGACATAAACACTTTCTATTTTTATCCTAAATACAAAAATTAATATAAAAAATACAAAATACCGACTTAGATAAATTTCCATACAAAACTTGACACACTGAAACCCTAATCAGAGACAACATACTCAAATCCATCATCTAGTTAAATAGACAAAAACACTAAAATGAGAAAAAATTACCAAGATAAGCCTTCATACAAACAATTTTGGCAAAATCCATAAACAAATCCAACTGAGTTCTTGTTATATTACCACGAAATACCAACAAAGCAAAAATACCCCTTATATATGCAAAGCTATATGTTAGATTTAAACCCTAAAATGAAGAAGATCAAGTAACACCACTTCCTTTTTCTTGCGATTCTGATTTCTAGCCATGGTTGCTGCATACTTCAATTGTTTTTGCAGGATGTCATGCTTCCACCTTCATCCACACTTGCTCAATCCATCTTCGAACAGAAATCTAACCATGCATGAACCTTCTCCCCTTTTTTTCCGTTTCTTTTCTTTATCTTTCCTTCCCCGTCTTTGTTTTCTCTCTCAGTTATGGTTGTATATATGAAGAGAAAACCAATCGATGGGTGGGAACTTGATTGGACGTTCTCTAACAACTTAATCCTAGTTGTCCATCTCATATCCACTTTTATTTGGACAACCAGGGTACCTTCACTTTATTTCAACAGTTGGATGTAAAAAAGGGGTAACATTGGAATTGGCACTTGGTATTTTCTACACAACATGTGCAAGTCATGTGGGATTGGTAGTTCAGAAAATATGAAAATTTGAATGTTGCATGTACACAAGGCGTGTGTTTTGTGATAGTCAGGACAACATGACCTATTCTGACCCAAAAATTGGGGGTGCCCCTAATTTTTTTTAACAATATGGAGGTGACCCTAATTAGGTCATTATAGTGGGGGCTCTCCCACTAAGTTGCCCTAAGTTATATTTTATTCATGTTGATATTACAGATATTAGACATTCATGTCAAGTTATGATCACACACTACAAGAAATTGGCAATTTAGTGACGGTTTGGAAAAACCGCCACTAAATACTTTATTCAATGACAGTTATTCAACCATCACAGAATAATTTTTTATTTATAACGTTTGTAGTTAATTGTGATGGTTTTAATCGTCGTTATAAATAAAACATCAATTTTTTTAGCCAAATGCGAAAAATCTCAAAATGGACCAGATCTTCCAAATGTGAAAACCGTAACCCTTATTTACTCTATACTCTCCATTGCATCACACTCGCCAGTCGCCTCCAGCCACCACCATTTCTTGCATGCATCTTCTTCTTCAGGGGAGTTCTTCACTTCTTCATTAGCTATTTTTTTTTGTAGTTATGTTCTCAAATTCAAAACAGAGTGAGAGGGATGATGGAAGGTGGTCGCTGGCGAGTGATGAGTGATGTTGGTTTTAGATGTGGATGGGGTGTGGATTAGTTGCAGAGAGATGAAGACCTAACTTAATTGGATCAACTCAGAGAACAAAAAAACTAGCAAACTAAGCTTCAATACATAAAAAAAATTCCAGTTTTGCGAGTCAGGTCGAACATCAACGAAGTTGATTCAATGATTTCATACTAGATCTTAGCAAGAATCTCATTGTAAAGAAACATTTTGCCTTTGAACCCTTTAGGCCATGTTTAGGGTTTTGGGTCTGTGTGAATGTGTTGAGATCTAGGTTAGTCTATGATGGAGGAGGAATCAAGTTGAAGTCTTGAGGGTTTAAAAGAAGAGGAAACACATTTGGTGATGGTGATGGTGATGGAAACTGTATGCTATTAAATTGAAGTCTCTCTATCTCTCACCTTCAAACCAGTTTCATATCTTTTTTTTTCTTTTTTTTACACTACTCGTTCTTCTTCTCCATTTGTAACGCAAAATGCAATTTTCCTCTCTCTCTAGAAAGCTTTCATTTGGATCGAATAAGCTCGGATCGATAGGGTCTTTGGATCTTCTTTCCATAAGGGTGAGTTTTCTCATTCTCGGTCCATACATTTGTTTTCTTCATTTATTGTTATTTTCTCGATTCATACTTGTTGAACGATCAATTGATTTCAAGATCTAGTAGTTCTAGCATGTTGAACCCTCGTTTCTATTGCAATTTATTTCGTATGATATTGATTGGTTGTGAGATCGCTCGCCATTCAGTAGTTCACCGCAAATCAAATCAGCTTGAGATTTCAATCTTGGATTTGTTGTTTATATCGAGATCTGTCTCATTTATGATACAAAATTTGAATGCAAGTTTCGATTAACCAATTCTTGTCGTTTTAGTTCATCGATACTGAAATTGAAGGAAATAGCTTAGCTAGTTTTCGAAATTGTAGAAGTTATTTGAGTGAGTTAGTGTAGTTGGGGATTATTGTGTTCTTGCATTGCTTTGGATTTTTGTTATCCAAATGATTTTACGTTTATATATATTGTTCTTGCAAGTTTTCGTATCTAGAATTTAAAGGATTGCCATTTCACTCAGATATTTCAACAACATCTGTCCCAAGTAAGTTAATGAGCCAAACACCTTCAGTTTTCATGGGAAACATGTCAAAGTCACCGTGGGTAATTTTTATTTATTTACTTAACTAACTAGTAATTTCTATTTTTGTTTGATAAGGAGGCAGTACTCTTTGAGTTTTTCATTAATAGGACATGTTGATTTTTCCATTAGTTTATGTTAAATGGAAGTCCCTATGGGTTCTTCGTTCCATTTAAAGGACTGAGACAAAGTAACCCGTCCAATTCATTATTAGCATGGAGGTGTTAACATGCATTGGTTTGAGAATGAGGTAGGATCCACATATGCAGTGGCTAGCAAGGAATGTGATTTCTCAAAATATACCAAAATTTCATAAAAATATTTCTTTTCTTTGAGTTACCAAAATTCTCTCAAAATCCAAAATATTTATTTATTTCATTAGGCTAATATCAATTTTCATACATTTTAACCCGTTATAATCTTAGTTTAGTATTATAATTTTGTTATATAAGCGATTCTTATGCAATATATAGTTTATATGACATTATGAGTTTTGTGAGACTTTTTATGTAGTATGTAAGACTTTAAAATGCTTAAATTGCAATGATAACTTCAAAATTACAACCGAAATTTTTACGTTTTTTTATACACAATGAAATGTTTCATGAAATATTTTGAAATCACAATCCTTGGTGGCTGGTGAATCATTGATCAAAGAGCGGATGCAGATTTTGGAGAGATTATTCATTGATATAGTGGTCGGTGAATAACCAATCAAAGAGCGAGCAGCCGCCAGGTTTAAAGATAAGGTGATGTAAAAAACAATGCGATGACAATATTGTTATTGGTAAAAAAAAGTACAGTAAAATGATTTGTTATATTTATTTATATTAAGTACTTCCTCATTGATTGAAAGCAATAAATATGGTCTTCAATGAGCCAATATATAGTACGAGGCATAAAACCACAAAGATGTATGGCCTAGGGAGCATATAACACACGCCTTGGGGAAAGTGTCAACATTTCTTACCTTTTTACTTTAGAACATCTAGTAAGGGAAACAATATCTTCTCTTTTAATTTTGAAGAGCATTATGGTTTAATTGACTCGACCAAAAGATTATTGAACTAGTGACAACAGCTCGACAATCTTAATGTCAATTAAATTTTACATTTAAGGAACTTACTGCATTTTTCAAGGGTTTTTGTGAGATCAAGGCTCCATAACAAGGAAAACGTTTAGATTTAGAAAATTGCCTTCCCCGCTCTCTTTAAGGTTGCAATTTTACCTTGACTCACAAATAGGGATGGGCACGGGACGGGATGGACCTCATCTCTATTCCATCCCTTTTTCTGGGATCGGGATGGGACGAGACGTGATAGACCCCATCCCGACCTCATCCCATCCAAAACGGGTTTAGGATGGGATATGATGAGCATGTACTAAATACACCTCATCCTCCAATGAATAATAACAAAAGAGTTTCATCTCACATTGCTCAAACACCAATAATACCAAAGTTATGTACATAACTTTCATTGTAACAATATTAAATGTCATATAAAATTTATGATCCAATGAACTTACAATTTTTTTATGTCAAGCATCATTTATGTGATACACTAACCAATAGTTCATATAACTCATATTGCAAAACTAAAGCAAACCATCATTTGCCTTTGTTTTTTTACAAGAATAATTGTCCTATAATCAATCTAAAATGTGAAAAGCATAAATTTTCATAGGTTATATTTGACCTAAAATTTTCAAATTGAAATTTTAAAAGAGTACTAAATCAAGCAAGTAAAATTTCTAAATGTTTTGATTTAATTTCAACACATCCTAAACTTCCTTCTAGAAAGTAGTTTGATTAAAATTTATAATAACAAATATTAAATAAATAAGTTCAGGAGGAGATGGGCGAGATTGAAAATCTCTATCTCACTCAAGATCGGGATGAATTTGATCAATCCCAGAAAGACCCAAAAAATTGGGATGGGATCGAGATTGCGGGATGGGATGCCCACCCCTACTAATAAACAATAGATTATTATCAATTGGTAAGGTTTGGTTTTGATGAGTTAACTCTTTTTTTTAATGCCTTAGGCAATATATTAAATTCTACTAGCTATTACATCCAACTTTGCTTGCATCCGATGCCTAGCGATGAGCCTTACCGTTAAGGTCTCTAGATATATAGCTATAATGCCAGAAGAGAAGCATAATAAGCAGACGTTTAATATTACAAATAAGATGGCGCCAGACCCAGTGCATAGTGGAAAACTGTTCATAATCTCCATTTTGGATGAGGTCAAGCATGGTCGCCGAGTCTCAAAAAAGAAGTCTGTTTCTCCACCTCTAAGCCTGAATGAGTAGCAAGGCCACCTCCACTGCATATCCTTCCACCATTGTGATGTCTGAAACTTTGTCACCTATCTGACAAGCCACAAAAGCAAGAGCATTCCCTGCAAGCCAGTCGCTGAAACTCCCACGCCTCTATGCTTGGTAGATTAAAAAAAGTAAGCATCAAGTGTGGCAATAACTGTATCTTTATCAAGGCTGAGTGGAAGTGGATGATCGTGGTTTGCTTTGAGATTGAGCCTGTGGGTACGAGCCGAGTGTATCAGGTTCTGGACCAGCTGAGAAGGTGAGAACCTAGGATCTAGAAAAGGGATCGTAGGGGCTAGGTTCATAGCTAAAGAATATTAAGACTCAAGCTGTCTGTCTGTAATGGTTGTGTCCAAGATTTGGGGAATCGATGGGAAATGGTGTTTGGTAGAATCCGATCTGGTAAGTAACCATTACTTGAACCAAAACTCCCAAAGATTATTTCAATGAGAAACAAAGTTCATTGGGGAGACTTTGGTATTGTTAAAAATAGTTTGGTTACTCAAATACTAGATCGTCACCAGAATGGCGGTGAATTGGGTAAACATCTCATCAGAATTCATTGCATGAGCTTTGGCAGAGTCCCATATGAATTCAAAAACTTTCGAGACTGAGTGAATGTGTAGATTGCGTGCAGCCTAATTAATAGGAAAAGGATAAAGCAACTAAAATCAGGATTTTATAGGGAAAAATAAGAAAAGATGAAGCACATCTTTTAGCTGGGCATGACAAAAGTTGCAGTTGTCCTCAATGAGGATATGGATCCTAACTAAATTGACCCTCGTGGGAAGCAAATTTTGGTTGATCTTCCATAGGAGAAACTGAGCACTTGGAGGGGCTATGATTCTACAGATGGATCTCAACATTTTAGGGCCATAAGAGGGAGATGGGAGAATGAAAGTAGAACTTTCCAAATAACTCATTGTAAAAGCATTCGTAACACTTTTGATTGAAAAAACTTCTCTTTTATCAAAAGTCCAGAGAAGTTTGATCAGATTACTAGTGGGTCGAAATAAAATTTATTGGATATCCCTAGCCATCAGACTCGGAAAAAAAGTTGATAAGATTTAAATTCCATTGGAGTGATCCTCCAGGAGTAGAGGTCCAAAGTTCCTTAATAGAATGAGGAAGACTAGGAACCGTAGACTCAGGGACACAATTTGCAAGAACAATATCTAGTTTGACCCAGCAGTTCAGCCAGATGTTGATTTGATTACCAGACATGAGTTGCCATAATAGAAAATACTTCATTTGAGAAGGGCCGTTAGGTTTCCTCTCCAAGCGAAGGATGTCAATGAGAGGGATTTCCCTAACGCGAAAAGACTCGTATCTCGAAAATAGAGTGCCTTGAATTGGCAAGTGTGGTGGTGTTGAGCATAAGAGAGAGTATTCCAAATATTTTTTTGCCAATAAAACAAGATTTGTGTTCTTAAAGAATGAACATTGAGACCTCCGAGACTACGAAGCAGACAAACTCGATCCCAAGTACAAAGATGTTTGGCCTTACTATTAGTTGCCCCATTCCACCAGAAATCCCTAGCCAAGTGGTCTTAGTTAGTTGAGATGGAGCAAGACATCAGGAAAATTTGCATAGTATAGATGGGGATCGAGTTAAGGACTGATTTATTCATCACAGTGCGACCCGCTTGAGAAATGATTTTGGCTTTCCAAGAAGAGAGTTTAGTATTGACTTTGTCAATAAGGAATTAGAAGTCCGTAGCTTTCTTCTTGAAAAATAAAAGGGGAGAGCCAAAATACTTGTCTTTAGCATTATAGCTCCTAGTGCCCAAGATCTTATTAATTATTTTAGCATGTTTCAGATGCACATTGAAACTAAAAAAGACAGAAGATTTGTCATAATTGACTCCCTGTCCTGACGCCAAACAATATTCCTCTAGAATATCTTTAACTGAATGTGCTTCAACTAAAGAAGTTCTACAGAAAAGCATCAGATCGACTACATAGAGCAGATGGCTGATCGAAGGAGAATGTCTTTAAATTTTGATACCTTAATGTTTGCCATCTGTTTCAGCCTTATTAAGAAGACGCGAGAGTGCTTCAACTACAAGCAGGAAAATGTACGGAGATAGAGTGTCACATTGGTAGATGCCCCCAGATGGCTTAATAGAAGGTAAGGGGGCCATTGAGGAGGACTTGTAGAGAGGTAGTGGAAACACATTGGTTGATCATTTCAATCCATCCATTCAACTAAAACAAACCATTATTTGCCTTTGTTTTTGTAGAAGAATAATTGGTTTATAACCAATCTAAAATGTGAAAAACATTAAAAAAAAAATTATAAGTTCTATTTGACCTAAAATTTTCAAATTAAAGTTTTTATCTAAACAAAGAGTACTAAATCAAACATGTAAAATTTATAGATGTTTTGATTTAATTTCAACACATCCTAAATTTCCTTCTAAAAAGTAATTTGATTAAAATTTATAATAATAAATATTAAATAAATAAGTTCAGGATGGAATGGGAAAGATTGAAAATCTCTATCCCAATCCCATTTTACTCAAGATCAGGACGTGATAGGATCATGATGAGTTTGATCAATCCATCATTTAAACCCCAAAAAATCGGGACATGATTGGGATTGTGGGATGGGATGCCCACCCTTACTCACAAAAGTAGATTATTATCAATTGGTCAGGTTAGGTTTTGATGAATTAACTCTTTTTTTTTAAAAGCCTTAGGCAATATATTAAACTCTACTAGCTATTACATCCAACTTTTCATCTGATGTCAAGCGATGAACCTTACCATTAAGGTCTCTAGATGTATATCTATACTGCCAAAAGGGAAGCATAAGAAGCAGACATTTAATATTACAAATAAGAAGGCGCCAGACCCAATGCATAGTGGAAAGCTGTTGAGAATCTTCATCCCAGATGAGGTCAAGTAGGGTCGCCGAGTATCCAAAAAGAAGTTCGTTCCTCCACTTCTGAGCTTGAATGAGTAGCAAGGCCACCTCCACCGCATATCCTTCCGCCATTGTGCTGTCTGAAACTTTATCGCCTATTTGACAGGCCACGGAAGCAAGAACATTCTCTACTAAGTCATTCGTTGAAACTCTCACACTTCCCTGCTTGGTAGACTAACAAACAAGCATCAAACGTGACAATAATTGTATCTCTATCAAGGTTGAGTGGAAGTGGATGATTGTGGTTTGCTTGAGATTAAGTCTATGGGTACGAACCGAGTGTATCAGATCCTGGACCAGTTGAGAAGGTGAAAACCTAGGATATTGAGAAGGGATCATAGGGGTTAGGTTAAGAGCTAAAGAAGATCAGGACTCAAGCTGTCTGTCTGTAATGGTGTTGTCTAGGATTTGGGGGATCGATGGGAAATGATGTTTTGTAGAATCCGATCTGCTAAGGAACCATTGCTTGGACCAAGATTCCCAAAGATTATTACAATGAGAAACAAAATTCATTGATGAGACTTTCAGTATTGTTAAAAATAGTTTGGTTACGCAAATACCAGATCGTCACCAGAATGGTGATGAATTGGGAAAACTTTTCATCAGAATTCATTGCATGAGCTTTGGTAGGGTCCTATATGAATTCAAAAACTTTCAGGAATGAGTGAATGTGTAGATTAGGTGCAGCCCAACTAATAGGAAGAGGACAAAACAACCAGAATCGGGATATTATAGGCCAAAAGAAGAAAAAAATGAAGCACATCTTTCTGCTGAGCATGATAAAAAGTGCAGTTGTCCTCAATGGGGATATGGATCCTAACTAAATGGGCCCTCATGGGAAGCAAATTTTTTTTGATATTCTAGGGGAGAAACTAAGCACTTGGAGGGGATTTGATTCTCCAATGGATCTCAGCATTTTAGGTCCAAAAGAGGGAGAGGGGAGAATGGAAGTAGAATTTTTCAAATAACTCATTGTAAAAGCCTTTGTAGCACTTTTGATTGAAAAAAAAAACCTTTTTTTATCACATGTCCAAAGAAGTTTGTTCAGATTGCTGGTGGGCTGGATTAAAATTTCTTGGATATCCCTAGCCATCGGACTCGGAAGGAAAAAATTGATAAGATCTAAATTCCATTGGAGTGATCCTCCAGGAGTAGAGGTCCAAAGGTCCTGGATAGAAGGAGGAAGACTGGGAACAGTAGAGTCAAGGATACAATCTGCAAGAATAATATCTGGTTTGACCCAGTGCTCCAGCCAGAGGTTGATTTGATTACCCGACATGAATTGCAATAATAGAAAGCACTTCAGTTTGCGAAGGGCCGTTAGGTTCCCTTTCTAAGCGAAGGATGCCAATGAGGGGGATTTCCCTAACTGAAAAATACTCTTATCTCGGAAATAGAACACCTTGATTTGGCAGGTGCGGTGGTGTTGAACATAGGAGAGAGTATTCCAAATGTTTTTTTGCCAATAAAACAATATTTACGTTTATAAAGAATGAACATTGAGACCCCCCAAGACTACGAGGCGACAAACCCGTTCCCAAGTACAAAGATGTTTGGCCTTACTATCAGTTGTCCCATTTCACCAGAAATTCCTAGTCAGGTGGTCTAAGTTAGTTGAGACAGAGTAAGGCAATAGGAAAGTTTGCATAGTGTAGATGGGGATCGAGTTGATGACCAATTTAATCATCAAAGTGCGACTCGGTTGAGAAAAGATTTTAGCTTTACAAGAAGAAATATTAGTATTACCTTTGTCAATAAGGAATTGAAAGTCTGTCACTTTCATCTTGGAAAACAAAAAAGGAGAGCTAAAATACTTGTCTTTAGCATTATAGCTCCTTGTGCCCAAGATCCTATTAATCATTTTAGCATGTTTCAGGTGCACATTGGAAAAAAAAAGGAAAAAAAAAAGACAGAAGATTTATCATTATTGACTCCCTGACCTGACGCCAGACAATATTCCTGTAGAGTATCTTTAACTGAATGTGCTTCAGCTAAAGAGGCTCTGCAGAAAAGCATCAGGTCGTTCGCATAGTGCGGATGACTAATCGAAGGAAAATGTCTTCGAATTTTGATACCTTGAAGTTTGCCCTTTATTTCAGCCTTATTAAGAAGACCTGAGAGTGCTTCAACTACCAGTAGGAAAAGGTGCAAAGATAGGGGCGCCTTTGTGGATGCCCATAGATGGCTTAATAGAAGGTAGGGGGGCCATTGAGGAGGATTTGTAGAGAGGTAGTGAAAATACATTGGTTGATCATTTCAATCCATCCTTCTGCAAAATCAAGTTGCTCAAGAACTTGAGCCAAAAAAGACCATTCAACTCTGTTATAAGCTTTGGCCATATCAATTTTGATCGCCATCCAACTTTGTTTTTTTTGTTTTTTTTTTACGATAATGTTTCATTTGAAAGAAAGTTTTATGAGCAAGACTAACATTATCTGCTATCGAGCGACCTTTGAAAAAGACTTCCTGTGAGACCCTTGTGTGGGCGGACCTGAGGGGGAGGGTGAGGGTTGGAGCCCAATAGGCTCAACAGGCCTGTGAATCCCAAGAGGGGTTGGGCTAGCCACCAAGGGGGATCATAGTCCCACATAGTAAGAGACCTTTTAAAGCCGTGCGGGCCGGTTGGGTCCAAAACGGACAATATCTTACTGTGCGGATCGAGTCGTTACAGAATGGTATCAGAGCCTGACCCAACCGGAAGTGTGCCACGTGGAGGTGGGGCCTCGGGCAACGTGGACGTTGTGCCAGTGTGGCCAACGAGGACGTTGGGCCTTAAGGGGGGTGGACTGTGAGACCCTTGTGTGGGCGGACCTGAGGGGGAGGGTGAGGGTTGGAGCTCAATAGGCCTGTGAATCCCAAGAAGGGTTGGGCTAGCCACCAAGGGGCATCATAGTCCCACATAGTAAGAGGCCTTTTAAAGCCGTGCGGGCCGGTTGGGCCCAAAGCGGACAATATCTTACTATGTGGATCGGGTCGTTACACTTCCCTGGTTAGGAGAAATAATGTTATCAAGCAAAGGTTTAAGACGGTTGACGAGGATTTTAGAGATCACTTATAAATTACATTGAAGAGGCTAATATGGTGGAATTTATCAGGAGAGATAGGATTGCCCACTTTAGGTTATCAAAGCAATGAAAATTTCATTCAGCTTACGATCAAGCGCTTAGAAGTGGAGAAATGAGTAACGGCCTCGATAACATCTGTTTTCTCGATATCCTAGTAATTTTGAAAGATGAACGCGTGAAAACCGTCGGAGCCAGGAGCTTTGTGGCTGCCCATCTCGAAAACAATTGACTGGATATCTGCAGTAGTGGGAATAGCTAGCAGAGCTGGATTATCCGCCTTTGAGATGATCAGGCTAAATAAAACGTGTATCACAGGATCAAGAGTCGGATTAGATGTTTGAAATTTTTTTGAGAAATAATCATTAGTCGTATCTCCCACAACATCCGGTGTGGAATGTCACACATTATTTCCATCTTTAAGTTGCAGAATCAGGTTACGTTTCCTCCGAAGCAAAGTATTCAGGTGAAAGAATTTGATGTTCTTATCACCATCTCAGAGTCGGGAGAAACCAGATTTGTGATGCCCGAAGAACATCTTCTCTCATAGTTGAAGTTCATTGAGTGGCTTCTCTGACAAGGAGATGGGTTAACTCCACACAAAACAATTTATTAGTATAATATAAGTAACTAATTTCCGATCAAAAGATAATCTGCAACATATTTTATTGAACAACAAAACCAACGTGCAAGGCATCCAGGTTGAGGTGGTGGTTCACCATGACGAGTTAAACTTCAAATCCTATTTAATCGCATTTCAAAGAATCCATCATCTTCGATCTTCCCCAAATCAAATCAAACCCTAGTTACCAAAGCCTAGAATCATGAGGTGGCCAACCATTAAAGAAGTTACGGGAATTATTAAGTGCACCGGGATTGTGCCCGGTTTTCGTGCCTGGTGTTACCTGGCACCATTGATATTCCTCGCAATATGAACGTATGCCTATCTCGAGAAATATCAATGGTGCCTGGTAGCACCAGGCACGAAAACCAGGCACAATCCCGGTGCAGTGTAGTATCACTCAAGAAGTTAAAACTTGTCAATTCGGGTGCAACCCGATTAGTGTAAGCCCAATTGATATAGAAACTGACCCATTCTTTGATTGGCTTCGATTGTGATACTATTCAAATATGGGCCTCTGCCAATCATAGCATTCAAAAAATCTTGGCTTGGCTCTCCTTCTGGAGCTTTCCACACTCTTCAACACCTCCTTCCAGAGATTTCTATTTCTTTGTTCTTACCATACTCACTTTCCATCTTTGCTCACTTAAATTTCACTCCTAACATCACCTCCTCTCTGTTACCAACAACAACAACAACAACAATTCTTTCTTTTCTACCAAGCAATCTCTCTACAACACACAAGTACAAAGAACTGAAGTCGATTCAGAAAACAGAGCAAATTTTTTCTTCATTTTTTCGAATTGTTTGAGAAATAAAGGTGATTGATTTGGATTCTTTATCCGAAAAGAAGAAATGGGTGTGGATTACTACAAGATCTTAGGGGTCAACAAGAGCGCGAATGACGATGATCTCAAGAAAGCTTACAGGAAGCTTGCCATGAAGTGGCATCCTGATAAGAACCCCAACAACAAGAAGGAAGCTGAGGCCAAGTTCAAACAGATTTCTGAAGCCTATGATGTGAGTAATTCCTTCTCTTTGAAATCAATTTTATGTTTTTCTATATGGGTTTTGTGTTGTATTGTTGTTATCTCTGTGTTTTTTTTTTTAAATTGCCTTTGTGATAATCAATAAAAAAAAGGTCTAAAATTTTGCTTGAATTTGTGGGTTTTGTTTCATTTTTTAGTTCAAGAAGTAATTTTTGAGAGAACCCAGTAATTAGATTTTGATATAGTTGTGATTTTTTATGTTGCATGATGGGACAACCCTGATCCCAAAATCTGATTGTTGAGACCGCCCACCACTCAAACCACCTTGTGTGGTCTTTCGTATCAATGCTTCTATGGCCCTTTTCAGTTCTCTGTATTGAATCTTTTTTATGACCCCGGCCCCATTAATGAGATTATTGAGACTAATTGCTGATTTTGATTGTAGTTTATGAACCTTGATGTTTTCATCTTTACAAGGCCTCATTGGACTTGAATTGTATTGTTAATTACATGTTCTTGAGTTTATATAATGGTTGCAACTCTGGTAGATTGCTGGATGGCGTTTTCTGTGTTCTTATGTTGAACATCAGGATCGTTTTTATTTGATGTATGCTATATACTAGAAGAACCAGTCACTCATATTTTCAGTTAAGCCAACAAGGAAGTACCCATGATTTGATTTTCCTCGTACAGTTAATCTCCTATGTGCACTTTACAATGTCCTATAGCATACAAGTGGCTTGTTCCTCGGAGTTTATAGCATACACCACATTACAGAATTATCACCTTTGAGCATAGATAGGAAAATTACGAATGAAAGAACTTATTAATGTGAATTTTGTGCCATTTAAACAAGACACTACCACTTTTATAATGATTATACATAACTATACATGTCAATGCAAAAGCAGCGCATAAATAGGCTTTCCCTACCTGAGTAGATGTATATGTGGTATCATGGAAATTTTCACATTCTTAAGCACAATCCTAGAAGCAAAAGGGATTGTCTAACCATGCCTTTAGGAATGGAAGTATGGAGCTAATTGACTCTATTTACCATCCATGAACTAGAACCTCATGTTACAGTCTGAGCTTAAATAGTAAGTTGCTGTCTTCTCAAGTTATAGCATAAACGAGATTACACAATCTTCTTCAATACATAGCTTAGACAAACGAGGTGATCAAAAGGAACCTTTAGTAATCTATATTAACACTTGTGTAATGATTATGTTTATTTAATATGCACAATGGCAAAGAGTTTACGTTCCTTTGTTTTATTCTTTGTTTCTATGCTAATACGTGGTGGTGCTTGCCTTGTATTTATTTTCAGGTTCTCAGTGATTCTCAAAAGAGAGCAGTTTATGATCAGTATGGTGAAGAGGGACTTAAAGGTCAAGTGCCTCCACCTGGTGCAGGAGGCATGGATGGTGGGACTACCTACTTTCAGACTGGGGATGGACCAAATGTGTTCAGATTTAACCCAAGAAATGCTGATGATATTTTTGCGGAGTTTTTTGGTTTCTCAAGTCCATTTGGAGGAGGGATGAGAGGTGGTGGGGCCCCAGGTGGTGGCATGAGAGGTGGCTCAAGGTTTGGAGGTATGTTTGGGAATGATGTCTTTTCTTCTTTTGGGGAAGGATCAATGCATGAGAATCCTCGTAAGGCTTCTCCCATTGAGAACAAGTTGCCTTGTACCCTTGAGGAGCTCTATAAAGGAACTAGCAAGAAGATGAAGATCTCCCGGGAAATTGCTGATGCTAGTGGGTAAGTACTCTAAATCTTGCTTTCCGTTTTATATAATATGATCATATACTGTAAATAACTTAGTTTCATTAAGATTATGTAGTTGGATTTTTCCTTGAATATGGTTATTAATGATACATTTACATAATGTCACTCATCAAGCTTATATTTACCTTTGATTAAATTATGTTTTGGACTTCTCTTTCGACAATTAATGCCATAAAGCCGTAGGAACCCACATTTCTTTTTCAGTAACGTGGTTGTCTTCATCTTCTTACCAAGTTTATAAAATGAACAAGGGGCCCTTAGTTAATTAAGGGTCAATTGGCAACTTTTGATGTCGTGGCCATCATATGGCACTGAATTTTAAGAACTGAGGAGGCCATGTGTTGGGGATATTTTTGTTGTTTGATGTATAGGTCTAGCTATACCAGTGTTGGCATCGATTAAAGGTGCTATTAGTTATTCCATTGCCACTTTGAACAAAAGATAAATAGTTCTTTGAAGATCTCTCTCCTATCGAGGCTTGTAGACCAAGTGGCCGAGCTGGTATTGAAGATTTCCCTTACAGGTATCTACTCTCGCATAATAAATAAAAAAAAGACAAAATCCAACCTAAAATTCACCTTTCCTTTATTCGTGTGCTATTAGCTATTAGAATCCTGTGAATATTTACCTTTACTCGTCCTCCTGTACATTATGTAGAAGAACAGTGTCATTCTGATTCACTAATACCTAGAACTGAAAACTTTCTCACGCTCCATGATGCATGTGAAGCGCACCCAAGGGCGCAGTTTCCCATGAACTTTGCCTATGTGACATTGCTAAATAAGTAGCAGTTTTAGCGGGGAGTGTAGCTTAACTAATGAAAACTTTTATTTTTTCTACTTATGGATTAGGATATTGAGCTATTTGTACATTACTAATTTTTTTTATATGTTTTTGCATTACTTGTTTCATATACAATCTACTTAACAAAATAATCCTGCATCTTTTTGTGTTTCATGGTAGTAGTATCCTTGCATCTTCTCTAGGTTAGCGGTTCTTTATATGATTATAGTGTTGAGAGCTTTGAAGAGTTTGGTATTTGTATCTCATTAAGAGTTTAGTTTACATTTATACTTATTTGATTTATATATTTTTCAGACGAACAATGCCAGTGGAGGAGATTCTAACTATTGACATCAAGCCAGGATGGAAGAAGGGTACAAAAATCACCTTCCCAGAGAAAGGCAATGAACAGCCGAATATGGTTCCAGCTGATCTTGTCTTTGTCATTGATGAGAAGCCACACAGTGTGTTCACAAGGGATGGGAATGACCTCGTTGTAACACAAAGGATATCTTTGGCAGAAGCGTTGACTGGCTACACTGTCCATCTGACAACACTAGATGGTCGCACCTTGACGATTCCAATCACCAACGTGATTACCCCAACTTATGAGGAAGTCGTTCCAAAGGAGGGGATGCCAATTCCCAAGGACCCTTCAAAGAAGGGTAACTTGAGAATCAAGTTCAACATCAGGTTTCCTGCAAGGCTTACAGCAGAACAAAAGGCTGGAATCAAGAAACTGTTGGCTGCCTAGACTTTGTTCTACCCCACATTATGTGAAGATAGTTGTGTGTATACTTAGGATGTACTTTGTACTCTCTAGATAGTGTTTCTTCTGAACGAGAAAAATCCTCGGAGAGACTGAGCAAATGGTAATTATTTCAGGTGTTAATGTTTGTCATTAGTGAACTGAGATTATTATTGCTGGGGCTAGAATTGGAGCTCGTTAGGAGTTGTTTCAAGGCAGTTGTTGCTTTACTGAGATCAATGTAGTTTGGCAGTTCTTGATGTAAGGACTTTGCTTGAAACTTCTCTCAACAAGTTTATATCCAAGTGTTCTGGCCTTGCCAATTGGATGTTATAATTCTAATCGAACCTTCATTGCTTCAAAACTTAACTTTCCAAGACTGGTTGGGTATTGAATGAATGTAAATGATCTAGACTCGTTAAATAACATCAAATGGTTACCGAGTGCAAAGCCACATTTTGCTGGGGTGATAGAAACTGGAAATGCTCTGCTCTGCCTGTAAATGACAATGCCTGATAGATTAGGAACTCCTGAGATTGTTTCAACCATTGTAGGACTTTCGTTCTCTGAAGATTATTTGCAGAAAGATGGAATGGTCTCTGGAGATGAGGGAGGGCAAGTTGTTATTTTATGAATAAGAATATAAGATCTTGAATATCCAAAAGGATGGAAATATTTAGTAAAGCTGATTGAGCTCTTGGCACCTAAACATGCAAACATTTATCCAACATAAGAGAAGAAAACGATAATACTTCATCCGCATTAAAATTGTCACAGAAATTTATTGATACCCAGATTATAGTCACAAAAATGAAATCATTTGGGTGATCAAACACGGTTTTGTAAAGAACGTGGTTGAATCAGATCAGAACAACCCTGGTAATACTTTTTAGCCGATTCCCAACACACGTTTCACCTGCTTCTCATATACCTATATACTTCAATACAAGAATAATTTTCAACTAATACAAAACACGGCCGCATCAAGTAGACAAAACTGATAGAAGACTATAATTGACTGATGCATTTTATGATGCTGAAAGTACATGTAACTCACATACAACAAACTCGCTTACTAGTTTCTTATACATGAGGCTTAGCAAGAGAGAGAGACTGAGCCATTATTTCCAGTCCATAGAGAATCAGCAACAATGTTGTCTAAATGAAAGAAAACTAGAAAAAAGGTAAATACAAGAGCAAAAGTGAGAATTTCACGACGGGAGTCAATTTACACTCAATTTGGGCACAACAACATTTACATTTGCACCAATTCTTCCTCCATGTGCATTGCCCCCTGCTAGTCTCAGGCAGATTTCAATTGCTGCCATGAGTAAGATAAAGCCTATGTTAGATGATCAGACCAAATATTATCCACGCTTATTAGCTGAAACTGAATTTAATTATAAAATTAAATCATCTTCGAGGCCATTTTTTTTAATCATTGAGATGCCAAATTCTAGACAGCCTGGGTCCTGCTGCCTGACTTGCCCCCCCATCTTTAAACACTTTTTTGGAGAAGGTGTTTAAAGAGGGGGGGGGGGCAAAATTGTATTTTCGCCCCCCAGGCAGCAGGACCCAGGCCCTGTAGATTTACTCTATTGAGATACCAAACCACCCAAAACTCTAGAATATAATATGCACAATTTGGGTTATGTTTTATGTAGAACACGATAATTGTGGTATGTACTGAAGATTTCTCACTCCATAAATAGTACACTGATAACAAGGAATAGCAACAGAAAATTTATTCGAGACTTACTCGTTTTTCTTCTTCAATCTTGGCTTTTAGGTACGAGTAAATTGCTACTCCGGCAATTGCAATGCATGTTCCAATACCTGTTTGTGTTGAAATCTTGTTGCCTGCATGTGGTTTAATATCAGATGCCAGACACAGGAAACATTTAACTACAAAGCAAGAAAGAGAGGCACCAGGAGAAACACTTACCAAAGACAACAATTGAGAAACCGATCACAAACACACGTTTCAACACATTACCAACTGCGTGTGTAAGAGGTGCTACTCTCTCCAGGGTATTTGTTGCCAACTGAAAATTCGTAAAGAACGAGAGTATTGCATCATCAAAATTATCAATTGTATTAAACTAGCCAATCATGCTATTCAACTCAACAAGACCTATCATTTTGCTTAGATAATGGATTTCAAGAGTGCAAAGTAAAGAAAATTCCTGCTAAATAGATCAAAATTATCCATGATTATTTGGGGATTAAAAGAATGGCCCATGTACTGAAGACTCAGACTAAGATTGTGGTTTCAGGAAGGGGAAGCTCAAATTCAGCTAAAATGCCTAGTCCCAACTCCTAAAAATAACTATAAACAGGAAAATCCTGAAAAGAACTACCACAAACATTTTTACTTCAGTGAAATGAAGATTACATTATTATTACATAAACAAATAACTAAACAATTGAAGGTAGAATTAAAACAAGAGAAATCTGACATACCTGATTGTACAGATGGTAAAACATACCAACCCAGAAGAGATCTGAAAAGAACTTGGTCATACCCACTTTGGCAATTGCATCACCAAAACCCTGCTTCATCAGTTGAGGTCCCTCTAACTGTAAATATGACAACAAATATGTTAATGAGGAAGGATAACTATTTCTCAACTGAGAACCAAATTAGTTGAATTTTAACTATCCAGTTCCTATATTCAGAGGATTTAGAATTTTTTAAGAAAAAATTACACAAAATTAAGCCTCACTGATTATAGATGAAAATAATCAATAAAAACAAAGTTCTTTTCATAAAGCAAAGAATATATGGAGACAAAACAAATGTCTTTGACATGCGTCTTCAAAAGCATTCCCACCTAGTATATTCTTAAGTTTTGAGATTGAGGATTTCCACTTACAATGATAGCTGGTGGAATACAGACAATAAGGGCAATGATGGAAATGTAGGCGTATAGATTGGTACTATCCATATCAACCTGCAAAAAAAAAAAAAAAAAGCAAGAGTGGCAAGTGAGATTGGGCCTGCATTAGAAGAACTAGAACTTAAAAAATAAAAATAAAAAAGTCGATAAGAAAGATAACCATGGCTTTCTTTGAATAAATGCTCCTGTAAGTGAAGGAGATATTGGAGATCATGGCACTAATAAAGCCAGTCCAGTTGAATGAAAGTTCAGTTAGCGATGCCATTGACACACCTACATCTCCCCAAGATGTTATTCAAAAGAAAAGAGGGAAATTCCATATAAAATACGTTCATGCCAAGAGATGATTCAAAATATATGAAAGCCATTATTTATGAAACATGCGAAGTAGTACCCATATGTATATTTAGAAATGATAATAGGATACCAAGTTAATATAATATGGGGATGGATATGTTGAGTAATGGTTTCCCAATGAAGTTTCTAATAAGCATCTTTAATTTAGCCCACTTTAAAGTTCCAACCCTACTAGTTTCCTGCGAGAAGATATTTTCTCCAGATGACACATGTCAACGAAAAACTTAACATCCCTCGTGTATCATCCATTTCTACAGTGAAACATGTAAATACCTGAAATACATGAAAACGTAAGTAGCTGCGTTTTAGCCAAAAGATCTTGGCCAAATCATACAACAATATACTATCAATTGTCTTCTGACACTTTTCAATGTTCTATCTACAGATTAAACTTCGAAAGATATAGATGTGATATCCTTTCTATTCCCATCTGAAACAACATGTTCTATATGTATAAGTACCAAGGATTATAGGCGAAGAGTTATATCTTCTCATCTCTTTATTAAGCCTAAGCTTCACATGCATTAAGACAAGCATTAACTATTGGTATTTTGTGAAAGAAACAAGATTTGCAGGTAGTTCATAAAAAAAGTCATAAATTACCAATCACAACTGGAGCTAGAGATAGCCACAGTGACAACGGAATCTGCTGTCCAAGAATGAATTGAGATGCAGACGCATTGAAGAAGGGCTCCAGTGCTGAAATGAGAACAAGTAACAAGTAAATCAGTTTTTGCAGAACCAAACATTCTCTTTTCAATGTCAAAAGAAATCTTAAGTATAGATAAAGTATATTTTTCATACATTTGATTGTATGGGTGAATGAGACTGCAACAGCGGCAAATGAGACATTACTGGTCACATGACCCAGAGCATGGCATACAGCCACGGGAACCAGTAACTTGAAGAGGTTAGAGTCAATAGGCTACAAGATAACACCACAGTGATTCATCTCAATCCAAGTACAAGTCAAAAACATCAAATTACATAGCAAGGCTAAGAATCATAATATCCCATTGCTTGAATTAATTTCATTTCTGTGTCTAAATGATTCCATTCCGGTCCGGGTATCGAACCGAACTAAACCAAAACAACACCCACTTCATAAATTTTGGTTCCCATTCCAAATAAGTTGGAACCTAGGATGCACCGACTCTCCGGAAAACCCCTATATCGTGTGTCAAATACGTGTGGAACACGGACACACGCCCGACATGTATTAGACACACGGTCAACGGTCAAAATGCGTTGACAAGCCCAGACACGGTCCAGACTCGGTCAGACACGACTTTATATATTCCTCAATTTCTTCGATCGATCAATTCGATCACAAATTTCAAACCCTAAAAAATATAGAGAAGAAGAAAACAGAGAGCGGCTGACTCGATTGAGATATCGATCGACATCGATCAACAGAGAGTCAGAGAGAAAGAGCGAGATCGACACTCCAAAGAGGGAGAGATCCATCGACGGAGCAGGAAGGATGTTGTCCTCAGCCTCAGGTACTATCTCTTCTCTCTGCGATTTCTTCTCTCTGTGTTCACTGTTCACCTTCTCTTCTGTATTTTTTTTTTGTTTCATTCTGTTTCACAATTTGTTTTTTTTTTTCTATTTCATTCTGAGAGAAGCATTTTTTTTTTCTGTTTCACAATAGCCTCGATGGTCTTGTTTTTTTTCTAGTTTCATGTAAAGAACAACTGCTCTGCTTATTCGTGGGTGAAATATTTTAAATATCAGAATTATGCAAATTTATATTCAATATGGGTCACAGACTAACAAATTTATAGTCGATGGTCTTGTTTTTTTTCTAGTTTCATTCTGCTTATTCCAGTTTCATGTAAAGAATAGTGTTGGATCAATCATTTATATTCTAAATGGGTCACAAATGCTATGCTTACAATGCAGTGTTAAGGCACCTCTTCTAACAAACAAGAAGAGTTATCAGATGGTATATACTTCTTTGTATTAGGCCGAACTTAAATTTCTGACTTAATGTGATTATATGTGATATCATCTATTCAGTCCACGTGCATCATTATATTTCATGATTTGTTTCTTTTAGACCAAGTATCTAGAGATGATCTTTGGAAGCATGTGACAATAATAAGAAGACCAAGTGAAAATGGGGAAAACCTTAGATGGCGGTGTAACTTTTGTCAGAAAGAGTATACGGGATCTCTTACTAGATTGAAAACCACTTGTTGAAGATAACAGGTCGTGGGATAACTGTTTGTGCCAAAATCTCCCCCATACAACTTAGAGAGGTACGACAATTTGTTGATGAAGCTGCATTGAGAGCAGAAAGTTCAAGGGCGCGAAGTGTTCTTTTACCTCCTTCAATGGGCTCAAGTAGTCACCTGCACCCGGGTTCAAGTAGTGGGTTGGTCCTTTTGTTCCATACAATGAACAAAGGAAGAGGAGAACCACTAATAATCCTATTGCAAATGCTTTCAATAAGAGTGAGTGACAAGAGTTGGATGCTTTGATTGCAAGGGCGTTCTACACTTCTACTCAGCTGCATTGCCATTCAACCTTGCAAGGAATCCGTATTTTCAGGAGGCTTTCACCTATGTAACGAATAAAGCAAAGTCCATTAGTGGTTACAAGATCCCTGGGTATAATGAATCGGGGACGACATTGCTTCAAAATGAAGGGGGGCAACATTCAGAGGTTGTTGGAGGCAACAAAGTTCAGATGGGTTACTAAAGGGGCAACCATTGTTTGTGATGGGTGGACTGATTCTCAAGGGAGGTCTCTCATTAATTTCATAGTGATTAATGAGGGTGGTCCAATGTTCTTGAAGGTTGTGAACTGTGAAGAGGAATACAAAGAAAAGTTCTTCATTGCTGATTTGATCAAGGAAGTCGTACGTGACATTGGGCCATGTAATGTGGTTCAAGTTATAACCGACAATGCTCCGGTTTGTAAGGCTGCAGGTTTACTTGTTGAGAGCCAGTATCCTGAGGTTTTTTGGACACCTTGTGTAGTCCACACTCTCAACCTTGCCTTGAAGAACATATGCGCTCCAAAGAACACGCCTGCAAATGAAAAAGGCCTACAGTTTGTGTAGTTGGATTATTGATGTTGTTGGGGATGGGGTGCTGATCAAGAACTTTATCATGAACCATTCCAAGAGGTTGCATATGTTTAATGAGCATTCGAGATTGAAGTTGTTTTCCATAGCAGAGACACGCTTTGCTTCAAGTATAATTATGCTCAAGAGGTTGAAAGATATTAAAAGTAACATCAAGAGTATGGTGATTGGAGATCAGTGGGATTCCTATAGGGAAGATGATGTTGAGAAAGCACGGATTGTGAAAGGAAAACTATTGGATGACTTGTGGTGGGACAAAGTGGACTATGTACTTCGTTTCACAGAGCCTATTTGTTCAATGTTGCGGAGGGCTGATACAGATAAGTCTTGTCTTCACTTGGTGTATGAGATGTGAGATGTTATGATTGAGAAAGTGAAACAAGTTATTTACCGCCATGAAGGAAAGGAAAATAGTGAGGAGTCAAGAGTTTTTTTCAGTGGTGCATCAGATATTGGTAGATCGATGGGAGGAAAACAACAAACCACTGCATTGCTTAGCACATTCCTTGAATCCAAGGTAAATAATTACATTGTTTTAAACTTTTTATTCTACTTATTCTTGAGTCTTGACTAGAAGACTAGAATTCATGAGTTATGCACTTAATGTTTATATATTAATTTGTGATTGACATTGCTTATATATAGGTATTATAGCAGAGAATGGCTTGAAGATGATCCTAATCGTATTTCGCCACACAAAGATCCTGAGATTACAAAGGAGAGAGATAAGTGTTTCAAGAGATACTTTCCTAATATTGAAGAAAGAAGATTGGTTATTACAGAGTATGCTAGGTTTTCAACGGGTACTGGACAGTTTGCAGAAGGCGATGCTCTACAGAATAGAGCATACCTAGAATCTGATGTGTGGTGGGTTTCTCATGGTACCTGTGCACCATTACTCCTGAATATTGCTTTGAAATTACTTGGGCAACCTTGTTCTTCCTCATGTTGTGAGAGGAATTGAAGCACGTATAACATCCACTCATTAAAAAGGAACAAATTGACCCCACAACGAGCTGAAGATTTAGTGTATGTGCATTCCAACCTTCGTCTTTTGTCAAGAAGAAAACAAAAGTACAAAGAATGTGAGACAAGGATGTGGGATATCGCAAGAGATACTATTGATAAGTTGGAATTGGATGCTACTGGAATGCTTGAGATTGCCAGTCTTTCACTTGATGAACATGAGCTAGAGGCTGGGCTGTTGAATGAAGAAAATGCGATAATTGATCCGCTAGTTAATGAAGAATAAGAGATGTAGCCGCCTCGCTGGTGAGTTTTTGAAATTATCAATTTACATTATCAAGTTAATGAAATTATATTGCTTATGCTTTATGTGTATGACTTTAGCAGTTGAGCTTGATTTTATGATGCATATGTAAATTTGAATGAATAAATTTAAATCTTTTATTGATATGTTTGGATTGTTTAATAGTATTATTAATTTATTTATGATTTTATATTCTTATGAGTTACAAACAAAATATATTAAAAAATTAAGTTTGACCGTATCGCCGAGTCCTATTTTTTTGAAAATTGCCGACTCGCCGTATCGTATCCATGTCCATGCTTGGAGCTAAAGAACTTTTAGAAGTTAATAATTCCAAATAAGGTCAACAATTATAGTTTATTTCTCCAATCAGTCAGAGATTACCAAAAAAAGAAGTAAAGATTCGACCATTCACTAATTAAACAATAATATAAGTACACGTGGAATATCGAAAACACTTACAGCGCGTTTAGGGAGTCCCACAGCCCAGCTTACCAAACAATACACCACCCCCACTGCCAAATGAACCACCGATACAAAACTACGCATCCCATGTACACCACCAGTTATTTCACCACACTTTTGCTAATTTACGCCTAAAATAAATAACTAATTAATTAAGCAATTAAAAACACTTACTAGGGGTAAGGGAAGTAATTGTAAATCTTCTTGTTGAGAATGTTGAAGATCACATTCAAGAAATACCTTGCATGAACAAAGGATGGTTTAGTAATTTTACATAACCGTTTCAAGCGCGTGTTAGAGAGTACGGCGCAACTTACCACATGAAGAAGAAGAAGCCAGTGACGAGCGCCGGATACTTATCCAAGAAGCCAACCTTCGCTTCTCTGCAAAATAAGATAAGAGAATATTCCGTCAAACTTGGTCGGAAACTGTAACGCTCCGGCCAGAAACCTCACAACAAAGAGACGGACCTCACCCGGCGGAATCGCCTCCTTCGGCAGGAGAAGACGACGCGGCTGAGCAAACCGACCGGAAACTCTCTCTCTTTGTGGCTTCCTTCACAACAAACACCAGAGACGACTTCTCGAGGAGGAGCGACGGACGGAGCTGCCTCCCCCAAATGAGGTTCCCGCCTCCGCCGACGTCTCCGATCGACTTCTTCGAGGACACGAACGACACACAATCTCTCGCCGCTGCAGGCTTGCCGAGGCGAGTAAGGCCTCCCTGTGCGACGGTCGTTGTGGGGGCGCCGGACAACACTCTCGACTCCATTGTCTCTGCTTCTTTTTCGCTCAAGTGTTCAAGTGACTGTTCAAGCAGAGCTGCTTTTGTTCGCGCGTTAACTTGCGCCTAAGCCGCTACTCTGCACCGCGTGCGTTTCTCACCACGATATCTCAACTGTCAATTGTGACGATCTAGTACCATCAGTTTACATGATAATAACGTGCTACTTAATGTCGTGAACGGTGAAAGGTTGTTGAGAGGAATGGACGGTGAAGATTAAGTGAAGGAGAGGGGTCTTGGCTGATCCACTTATCTTCAACGCAAGGTCCAAATGGAACAAGAGGGGTCTTGTCCAATCGTCAGCTCATTATCGTTAGGCCCACCCCTCCTTATCTCTCAGTTGCACCTTTCATGGATTTTTGGGGTCATGTGTGGATATTTGGATAATGAGGAGGTAGTTATTTTGTTATCCCAATTCCGTTTGTTCAAGAAATTGGGACCATACTATTAGGACCCACTTTTTAATATATTGACAAAATAATAATTTAATGAGACATAAAACCAAAAATGTCACTCCTTCCCTGATGCCGAAACCGTTCAGGTTCTTCTATATGTGGGCAAGGGACCCAAGTTGCAGCAAGGTGATCCAATCAGTTTGGGTTCCTCGTCGGGAAATGGCTCTGTCACATCACTTCTTCTTGAATACAAAGAGTCTCAACTACAAGCTCTCGCATTGGAATGCCACGACCATCAGAAATATCCATCTTTCCATCAAAGAAACGCTTAAGGCGCTAGATGAGATTCAGAACCAACCTGTTACTTTAGATAATACCAAGGCTCGGTGAATCCTTGAGGATTATTTGGCAGAACTTCATATCAGAGAGGAGATGTTTTGGAAGAATAAGTCGGGTATTTCTTGGCTTAAGGCAGGAGACAGGCATTCAAAGTTTTTCACCTTACTTTGGCCTTAAGATGGAAACACAATCTTATTCTCAGGTTAAAGGATGATCAAAATTGTTGGCATTCCGATTTTAGAGGGATGGAAAAAGTGCTTAATAGTTATTTTACATCCATATTCAGCACCCCAGCCCCAATTGTGGGTCAGGATCTTATTTCCCTTTTCACTCCCATTGTTTCGCCGAAAATGAATGAAGAGCTTATAGTCATCCCCACTAACTTAGAGATTAGAAACACTTTCTTTAGTTTGGGGAAACATAAGGCCCCTGGCCCTGATGGTTTTCATGTCTTCTTCTTTCAAAACTATTGGGAGATTGCGAAAGCTGATTTTGCGGAAGCGGTCCAACATTTCTTTTTTACAAGAGATTTGGATCTGCGCCTAAATGAAACCTTTATTACTCTTATTCCAAAGGTTGGTGACCCTATTTCCCCTGAAAATTTAGACCTATTGGGTTATGCAATGTCATTTATAAGGTTATCTTGAAGATTCTAGCCAACAGACTAAAACCCTTATTGGATCCCATTATTTCTCCTAATCATGGTGCATTTCTGAAAGGTCGTAGCATAACAGATTACATTTGCATGGCCCATGAAGCTTTTTTTTCCAACTTAGCCACTTCAAGAAGAAAAAACAGGGTTGGATGACCATCAAAATTGATATGGCTAAAGCTTATGACTGTGTAGAATGAACCTTTCTGCTTCAGATCCTTCATCAGCTCGGCTTTGTGATAATTGCATTTAGCTGATAGAGAGTTGTATTTCTACCACCTCCTTGAAAGTCTTACTGAATGGATCTCCTTTAAAGGCAATTAAACCATCTAGTGGTCTTCGCCAAGGGGATCCCCTTTCACCCTATCTGTACATCATTGTTGCAAAGGCTCTTTCACGTCTTCTGGCCTGTGCTGAATCTGATAATCTTATAAAAGGGCCTAAAGATTTGAAGATCTGCCCCTTCCATTATTCACTTGTTATATGCAGATGATCTTCTCCTGTTCTGCAGAGCCTCTCTTACTGAAGCTCATAACATTAAAGATATTTTGGCTCAATATTGTTTGGCTCTTACCAGGGGTGAATTTTGATAAGTCTTCGATCTTCTTCAGTTCAAATGTCCATCACCGACATTTGCGCTTGATCACCCGCATTTTAGGTTCCTGGATTTATAACCCTAAAGACAAGTACTTGGGTTCGCCTCTTTTCTTTGCCAAGAAGAAAGCCAAGGATTTCCAATTTTTATTGATAAAATGGTTACACGGCTCTCTTTGTGGAAAGCGAAGGTGTTATCTCAAGTGGGGTGAACTGTTATGATAAAACCAATGCTCAATGTAATCCCTATATTTACCTTGCAGACTTTCCTATTTTTGTCCAGCGTTGCATAAAAAAAGGACATTGTCGTTCGAAATTTTTGGTGAAACAGGACTGATTCAGGCAAGGCTTAACATCTTTGTACTTGGGATTTGATTGCTAGACCTATGGCACAAGGAGGTTTATCTATTCCCTCCATAAAGTTCAAGAACTTAGCTCAACTTGCTAAAAATCTTTGGCTTTCCATTTTGTTTCCCGAGGCACCTAAGTCAGCTATGTTGAAAGAGTTTTACTACAGGAATAGTAGTATTCTTAATATGAGTAAATCACCTGCGATCGCCTCTTTTGCCTGGCGAGGTCATTTGATGGCCTTAAAACATTTTAGTAATTTCTGCTTATGGCAAATTCTCTCTGGGGATCAAGTAGATTTATGGAACGATTGTTAGATCAAACTAAACCTTAGGCTAAGGGATTGTATCACGAGTTCAGAGGTGTCTGATTTTCCCTCAAACATTTCGGATATCTGGATCCTGCATCCCATTTTTTCCATTGAATGAAAATTTACTCTATTTCAATCATTCTTACCATTGCAAGTGGTTTGTGAATCCAAGCTATAGTCATTCGTCACTCCCTGGAGGTTGACAAGCTTATTTGGACTGCTAATAAAAATGGGTTGTTCTCGGTGAAAAGTGCAACCTCGACCTTCGCCTTGGGTTTTTTTGTAGCTTCCTCATCCCTTGTTGAGCCGAGTAGAAATATTATTCTTCAATCCCTATGGCACATCAAAGCACCTCCTATTGCTATTCTTCTTCTTTGGAGGATCTTACAAAATCTTCTCCCAACCCTCTCCAATCTAATTAGAGTTCATACTACGGTGGATGATGTATGTGTTATGTCGCCAATCACATGAGGATGAGCTACATCTTTTCTTCAAATGCCCCATCTCGAGAAGGTTTTGGCGTGCGTCAATCTTACCTTTTGACTGGCAAAATGCTAATCATGTTAATGTTTCAACCTTGGATTATTACAAATTGGTTTGGGATTCTGAAAAAACTCTTGGTGGTCGAACTGGGAAGATTCTTTCTCAATTTGGAGCTATTATGCTTACTATCTGGCGGTTGAGGAATAAGGCAATCTTTGACAATACTGTTCCCACAGTTTAGACTTTCTTGGCTCTTATCCATAGTATCTGGTCTCCCTAGGAGAGGACACGGTTTGCTAATACTCATTTGGAAGGAAAATTGAACTTCAACTCTTTCCATGACTTGATTCATTCAGCACCCACTGATAATCACTCCTTGCCCTATATTGTTAACAATACTTCAAGCTCTAGAACTCGGACTGAATCGGAGAACCAACTGGCTAGGCTGACCAATCTCAGGGATAAACTAGCATTTGCTTTCAATCATCGCCTCAACATGTCTAACTTGGGCGTCACAACCAGAATTAATGCTACCTTTGATCTCTGAGATGGCATAATTAGGGTTTGGTGATTCAGAAAAACCCAACTTGCATTCCGAAATAAATAATATAGTGAAAAAATCATAAGATCGCACAATCTGCGATTCTTAAATAATAATTGTGCCATATGGCTAGATATGATATTTCAGAAATAGTATTGTTCGAGGAGTCGATAAGCTAATTCATGTCGATGTTTATTTACCGGGTTGTCCACCTACATCAGAGGCAGTTATAGATGTTATAACAAAACTTCGAAATAAGGCATCTCGAGAAATATATGAAGATAGAATCGGGGCTCAACAGGAGACTCGATGTTTTACTACCAATCACAAGTTTCATGTTCGGCGTAATGCTCATATTGGATATTATGATCCAGGATTACTCTATCAATCGTCATCTACTTCTGAAATCCTGTCTTAAACATTTATCAAATACACAAATTAGGCAGGATGCTCTTTTGTACATAATAACAAATGGCGTGGCGGGTCACTTTTGTGATCTATTAAACATTGCTTTTCACACATCGCTTTCAAATCAAACATCAACTTTGAGGATGCCAACTAAAAATGGAGTTTCTGAACATTGTTATTTATATCAGGATGTTACTAGATAATTTCAAGATCAAAACCTTTTTCTACTAGACATTTTTTTAGATTAAGTGAGAAACACTAAACAGAGTTTGAATAATCTTAAGAGTTGACGATGACAGTAATTAATAATGTTGTGTTGCACAAGCATTTACATTAAACATGAAGGTTGTGGTGATTAGAAACATATTTTGATGTAATACATCATTCTCTTCTCAGTTAAGTTATGGTGGTTTAGGAGAGATTTGAGGTCATTTTCATATTCTTTAAGGATCATTGCAAAAGGAGTCAATCAAAATATATTTAGGAGCGAAAGAGTTGAGCAGATGAGTTGGTGCAGATGGAGATCGCACGAAAGATGAATTAGTTCTTTGGCTTAGTTTGTGTTGAAACATGGAAATTGATTCCTAAAAGATGAGCTCAGAAAAAAGTATGTGAAAAACAATTATTCATAACGGTTTTGATGTCGAGTAAAGACATCAATAAAAATTAGCCACAAAAGTTTTTGGTAATCAATCCATTGTAGAATGATACTCTTTGCTTCTTGGTTCATTTTCCCGATGAACCTGTAATATTAAGCATTCTACCCACAATCTTAGAAGCAACATGTGCCAACACCTTCCCATGACTGTAAATTGAAAGTGAGTGGTTTACTTTAAATACCATCAAGTTGCCCTAAGATATCCATCCTAAAAGAGAATATTCATTCTCATGTTGGGAAGATAACTCAAATTCAAATTTTGAATTTTGGTTTCTACACATTTTTGCCACCAAATAGCTTTACACTTCATTTTAATTTTGGTCGTCAATAAATTATTTTTGTCATGTCTTTTTATGCCACTCGTCTTGATCCACTTTCTTAGAGTTTAATGATCTTAGACTTGTCTTCTTAAATTTTAACACTGCTTAACTGATCTTCATATCTTCCCTTCAATCACTTGAGTTGACTTCATCCATGGTTGAATTTGGCTTTGACTTTGATTGACACATGTCTTGATTTCATCTTCTTGCATTAACGCAGTTGGTTGAGTCTTCACGATGGCATTCGAATGATCTAATTTCATTGATCACTCACAATCCACTATCCATGACTTTATAATTTAGTCATATATGTTTACGATAATGCTCCACTCAACCTATATCGGTTTATAAACTTAACCTATATTGTTTTTGCTTTAATTCACAAATAACATTTGCATAAATGTTCTAACATTCCATCAACTCCCAACTTTGTCGTTGGCAAGTGATCCAAACAACATTATTTCTATGACACCAAATATCATGTGAATCACTATGCAACAAGGAAGTAGCAGCAAGAAAATGAACATTATGAGTTGCAACATTCATGTCCATAAAAGCAAACTGAAAAACGTCAACAAATTGTTTTTGGAAGTCTGGATGAAAACCAACATTCTAGTAGGATTGGGCAATTCAGACAAAAAATCAGAGTGATTTGGGAATCAGACTGATTGGTCGGTCCGAGCTAGTCTTTTTAATATTAATTTAATCTAACGTCCTAAAATCAAACCAGATTGAAAATTTCGGTTTGGTCTTTGGTTCCAATTCCCATAACCAGCCTGCTGGTAAACATCCAAGGTCAACTTCTCCATGAGTCCCAACCAAGGTCTCTCCAATCGCGATCGAGCAACCTGAACGCCAACTCAATCCACCTCCAATGACCACCGCCACCCAACCTCGCATCCCTTTCCCTTTTTTTTGTTTTTTTTTTTGTTTTTCTATGTTGTTCTTAGCCTTTGTCGCCCTTCTAATTTCTTCTTCTTCTACACCAAATACCAACCACTGCAAATCATCAATGACGACAATCCATTCATCCACCTCCAGTCCAGCTATGATGTAAGTTACCACCACCATTACTCCACCCTGCAATAGGATCACCGATTAAGGGTTATTATCCCAATTAAGGGGTAGTGGAAGATTTTGAGTGAGGAGACAATTGGGGGTTTTGAAGGTGGTGGATGAGATGGTTTTGGTGGTGATTTGATTCAGAAAAGCGGAAGTGGATTGGCTCACTTAAAAGGGTGAGGAAGATGGTGTTATTGGTGTTAAATGAATATGGGTGACATTTCCATACATATATCTTTGTTTTATGAATGGTAGACAACTTGGGAGATGAATTAAGATAATTCATAGGGTATTTGGTGGGGATGATGGTTGTAGGTGGGGTGGTGGGTTGCTCCAATTGATAAGGTGGGGAGTGGGATGATGGTTGATGCGTCCAAAACAAAGGTTAGATTGCCAAAGATTATTCGTTTGGTGGTCGAAGATAATCTGATGTTTAAGTCAGTAACTCTGTCAGAGATGGAGATAAATTTGGACAAAACTCAGTTAAAATTGCATACCTTTGTCGAATTTTCCCTTACCTTATTTAGTGATCATTATTAATTCTCTACGTGACTTAAGCATGTGAGGCTCATCGAGGGGAGACATTCTTTGTAATAGTCTCCTCCTTTATGAAGATGTGTCCATCGAGGAGTAACTCCCTCCACGACTATTTTTTCTATTACATTCATCCTCTTTAAGGGAGAGCTTTGTTGTGTCCAGATTTGGGCCTCTGATTATGGTTTGTTTCGACGGGCCCTATTTGGGCTTTTATGACTGGACTCGCCCTTTTTGGGTTTTGTGAGTTGGCCTGGTCATGAAATACTTGATCTTTGTGATAAGCAATTTTTGTATGGTTGTGATGATAGTCTTATTTGATGTATCATCAGCTACTCCTCCCTTAGTTAGTGAGTATGTTGATGTGGTCACTAACTTTATGACGATTGGATTTTCAATTTCGTTACTGCAGCGCATTTATTTCCCCGTTAACAAGTGTTGCCACGTTTGTTTCTCTGATGTCTCATCCGTCTATTCGTTTCCGGGCAATTTTGGGATTTTGTTCTGCCATCATATTTCGCACATCTTCCCATAAGCGATATTTTCGTTGCTCAACCTTATATAAAAAGGGAGGTGTGAATTGTGTTTCTTTCTTTACGTTTTCTTCATTTCCTGACTTTGATTTTTCTCTAATTCGTTTTCGTCTTGTCGCAATGTTTCGTTTCAGGATTCTAAGTGGTAATGCGTTTGCTACTTGTGATACTTTCTTTTCGCCTAAGCGGGGGTCGCAAGTTACTCTAGTTAGTACCTGCTACTACTAGTCATTGCCAGCGGACCTAGAAATCATCTTGCCTGGAGATGAAGACAGTTTGTGTCGTCTGAGGTCTTGCTACGTTGCATTGTACCCTGGCATGTTCCAGGCAGGTCTTAGGCTTCCCGCCCTAGAGATCTTATGGGAGTATCTAAACTTCTTGGGCATTGCTCCTGCTCAAGTGAGTTCTAATGGCTGGAAGGTGATGGTTGCAACCCTGGCAAGGGTCGTTCTATCTAGGGTTCCTATGAGTTTCAGTGTTTTGCATTCCATGGTGGGGTTTAATGTAAATAATAACCGTACTTTCTACCTCTGTTCTCCTTCCTGTTTCGGGAAACTTAAGGACGAGTATAGGGGTTGGTCAAGGTCCTGGTTTTACGCATCTATCACTTCTCATTACTTCAAGTTATGCAATCAACATATTATATGGTCATTCTGAGAACCCCTAAGGTATGAAATGTCGTTGTTTGTAGAGGAGTGAGAGTTTCGTGATCGGTTTAATAAGCTGCCCAAGCCACAATGGAGGATTTCCTTACTACGGATGTTATTGATCGCAGTGGCCTGTACACTATGAGTAAGGCAGATCGTGCGACGCTTACTGCAGCTCGAGGTTTTGAGATTACGATTGCACATGTAGGTAATGTTGTTGTTTCTGACAAGGGGAAAAAATGTACTACTCTGGCTAGCGTTGGTGATGTGACCATTGATAGAGAAATGAGCTCCGTTAAGAAGCTTACGGATCTCGATGCTCCTGCTATTGCTGGAGATGTTGTTAATGCTGGCTCAAGCATTAGAAAGGGGAAGGTTCCTAGGTCTGTCAGTCCTTCTAATTTATTGGCTATTAGTTTGGGTCATGTCCCAAAGAAGAAGCGACTTGTCAGCTCAATTCATGGTACTACAAGGGTTCCGCCTCATCTGACGTCTTCGAAAAAAGAGTGGCGGTGAAGTTGTTGACCCTGCTGCTCGACTCTTCGTTGGATGACCATGTCGTTGCTCGTGGTCGGAGTGCTAAGTCTCTTGTTTCCTTCATTATCGCTGGTAATTTGGAGTTGCATGTTTTTCCTTCTTTTGTTCACCCTACTACTGTCGCTAAGAAAAAGGTTGTTTCAACTATGCATTAGACTCTTGGTGGCGGAGCTTTGGTTCTTCCTGATCCCTCTATTCTTCATCCATGAGTGGGTTGGAGGGAGCCTAACTCCGAGGAGATTCGTATCAAATCCGACCAAAAGTTTAGCTGGTTTTTCGAAATTGATGTGCAGGACATCACACATAATCTCATTGTCGAAGAGCATAGGTGGCTAGTTGAAAGAGCTTTGATGCCCGTGTATCCGTCTGGTAGTCACCTTGATGAAGGTCTAAATCAAATTATGGAGGGGTTGAATCACCTTACTTAAGTTGGTGTAATGGGGCTAGATTATAAGGTCGCGCATGATCAAATGGCATTTGTCGAGCAAAAGATGGCAGGGCAGATTTTGGTTATTTCTCACGTTCTCTGTGAATTGGATCCGTTGAGAGTGCAGTGTATGGAGCATGAGAAGGCTGCTAAAGCTGCTAGGGCTTCGCTGAAGGAAATCGAGGCTATTCGGACTAAGTTCGCTTCTGAACTTGAGGCTTCAGAGGCGGAGTTGAACAAACTTCATGCTCAATTGAATGTTGTGGAGAATGAGCTATCTGGAGAAAGAACTGATCGTGATGAGGCCACGCGTTCCACTGCCAAGCACTCTACCACTTTAAAGGCTTCTATGGAATGAGTTGCTTAGCTGACTGCTGAACTTCTGACGGTTAAATTTGTAGCTTATTCTAGGCTCAATTCAGTTGAAGGCGAGCTTATGTTGACTAAGAATAAGCTTGCAACAATCATTAATAAATTGAAGACAATGGAGGCAACAAACTGGAAAAGAGTTGTCGATGGTCGTCATGACTTTCTTGATTTTATGGAGTCGCAAGGTTTGGATTTCTCGATGTATCGCTGTTTTGCTGACCAAGTCTTCGAGGACGAAGAGTAATTAGTTCCCATTTGCAAAGTGATCATGTTTATGGAGAACATTCTTTTCTTCGTCCATGTGTGCTTCGAGGTTTGACATATTAGTCATTTAGAAGCTTTATTATAAATCTGATCTTATGTGTCTAGATTTTCAAATGTATTTTGAGGTCGTACATTTTAGTCAACCAAAAAATTCATAGATAAGTTTGGCTTACATGTCTAGGTGCTCATTACTTCATGGTTGATCAAACCAGAAGTTTTATGTGTATATCCGACTCGTTTTTCCTGATATATATATTTTAACTTTACTCGTAGCCCGATACTTTGGTCATGCTATGTGTTTTTTCGAGTAAAATCTTAGTCTGACTTTATCGTCTCGACTGAGCTTTATTGCTTGAACGCGAGATGAAGGGAGTAAACTTTGAAGTTTTATTGATAATATTTTTTCAAATACTCTACATTCCACTGTCGTTGCAATTGTTAGACCTTCGTATTTTCCCACCAGTCTGTTGATTTTTACCACTTTTTATGGTTCTTCCCAATTCAGATTTAGTTTGCCCGCACTTGGTTCCTTTGTGTTGAGTTGAATTTTTTGGAGTACCGAATCGCCAACATTGAACTTGTGAGGCTTCACTTTTTGTTATACTAGCTAGCCATCTGTTGTTTGTAGGCATCTATTTTGATTGAAGCCTTTTCGATTCTCTTCGAGGAGATCCAATTCGACTCTTAGTGCTTCATTGTTATCTTCTTGTCGAAACTCTTCATTTCTGAATGTTGGCATACCAATTTCTACTGGTATCATTGCTTCAGATCCGCATGCGAGGCAATTGGGGTTTCTACAGTTGGAGTTCTTTTTGTTGTTTTGTAAGCTCAAATGATGTCTGAAAAATTGGACACCCACAATCCTTTTGATGCTTCAAGTTTTCTATTTATCTTTTCTAGGATTGTTCTATTGGTGACCTCGGCTTGTCCATTTGCCTGTGGATGGGCGGGTGCTGAGAAGTGTTGTTGGATGCTCAAGTTTTTACACAACTTCTTAACCTTCTTCCCTTCTAATTGCTTTCCGTTGTCTATGACAATTAGTCTTGGGACTCCAAATTTGCATATTATATTTTTCCAGAGAAACTTTTCGACTTGAGCTTCTCCTATCTTTCCTAACAGCTCCACTTCTACCCCACTTAGTGAAGTAGTTTACTGCTACGAGGAAAAATTTCTTTCTGTCGAACATTGGAAGTAGTCCTACGATGTCCATCCCCCATTGTGCGAATGGCCATGGGCTGCTCATCGAGATTATATTTTGGTCTAGCATGTGAGTATATGGAGCAAAGCTTTGGCATTTGTCACAAGCGCAAACAGGTTTATTTGCCTTGCATTTTTGGCCAATACTATCCCAGTGTTAGAGCTTTGTAGGCTTATGTTCTTCCTCCTAAATGGTTTCCACATATGCCATGATGAATCTCTTGTAGAACATAGGTAGCATCGTCAGGTGAGAGGCATCTTAGCAGTGATCCTGTGGCAGATCTCCTATAGAGTCTGTCATTAATCAGTATGTATTGTGCTACCCGATTTCACAATTTTCGTGCCTCCATCTTATCTGTTGGAAGCTTTCCATTCATTATGTATGCTTGATTGGGGTCGTCTAATTGTTTTCCTGGCTCGTTGCACATGCTTTTTGCACTTGATTTTCCAATATAAAACTTTCTTGTATCGCGATGAGCGATTTATCATTTTCTTCAGCTAGTGATGCTTCCTTAGCTAGTTTGTAAGCTCTTTCACTCTCTGCCCTTGCACATCGCTGAATGATTGCAGGCTAGAAACTTTTCATCAACTCGATAGTCTTTTGGTGGTAGGCTTTCATTCAAACATTTTTGACTTGGAATTCGATGTTCAGCTGATTGAACACCAATTTAGAGTCAGTGAAGACATTGATTTCTTTTATTTCCAAGTGTTTAGCCAATTGCAACCCAGCTATCACCGCTTCGTACTTGGCTTATTTGTTTGAGGCTTTGAAACTGAATCTTATCACCTTTTCCAACGTTACGCCTTTCGAGTTGTACATAATTTTCTAGCTCCGCTTCCCAACTCTTTGGATGCACCGTCACAATGAAGGATATATTCGTGAACAACTTGTTTGGTTTGTTTCTATTTGTGATAGCTATCTTGTTAGCGTTCGTTGTTGTCCGTGAATTCAGATGAAGTTTCTATTGCTTGAATTCAGATGAAGTTTGCTATTGCTCGAACTGCCCGAGCTCTATTGCTCATTTCACCATTCTTCTAGATAGTTCTGGTTTGTTCAATACTGATCGAAATGGTTGTTCGGTCATGACAATGATGGGGTGAGCTTGGAAATGTGGTCGGACAATTGATCTCTGCATCTGCAAGGTTTTTCTGACGTAGTATACTGGTTTTTGTGCGCTCTTCTCTTCTCGTATCAATGTCGAGCTTATCACATGGTCGGACACGACTAAGTATTAATATAATGTTTCTCCTGTGCTCGGTTTTGATAAAAGTTTTGTACTTCCCATGTATGCCTTCAGGAGTTGAAATTTTTTTTCGCATTCTTCATTCCACTTGAATGTCTTATTTCTTTTCAAAATTTTGAAAAAAGGTAGACATTTTGTCTGATGACTTAGAAATGAATTTGTTGAAAGCTGTTATTCTGCCATTGAGGCCTTGCACGCCTTTCATGTTAGTTGGTGACTGCATGTTGAGAAGTGCTTGTATCTATTTAAGATCAGCTTTGATTACTCTATGATTGACCATATATCCAAGGAATTTCCCTAATTCTACTCCAAATGTACATTAATCCAAAATCAACTTCATTTTGTATCTTCAGAGCTAGGAGAAGGCATGTTCGAGGTCTTTATAATGGTATGTTCTGCGTAAGCTTTTGACTAACATGCCATCAATGTACACCTCCATTGTCTTGCATATTTGGTCTTTGAAATCCTCTTGACCAGACGTTGGTACGTGGCTCTTGCATTTTTTAGTTCGAACGACATTACACGGTAACAGTGTGTACCTTTTTCTATTATTAAAGACGTCATTTCTTGGTCGGGTGGGTGCATTTGTATCTGGTTGTAACCAAAGTACGCATCCATGAAGCTCAGGATTTCGTGTCCGACAATGGCATCCACTATTTGATTTATACGAGGGAGTGAAAAAATGTCTTTTGGGTAGGCTTTGTTTAGATCAGTGGAATCTACACATACTCTCCACTTGTACGTTCTTTTTTTTATACCAAATTTGTGTTAGCTAACCAGTCCGGTTAGTGAAATTCCATGATCATCCTTGTAGTTATCAATCGATGCACCTCCTCATTTATTTTGGTTGCGTCTGGGGCAACTGGCTTTATTTTTTATCGGATTGGCTTCTTGTTCGGATTGACTTGTAATTTGTGAGTAATGATAAAGGGGTTGCTTCCCACCATGTCTTTCATTGTCCATGCAAAAACATTATGGTTATCCTTCAGTAGTTGGATCAACTTCATTGCTAATTATGGGTGGATTTTCGTGCCAATCCTAATTGTTTTGTCTCCCTCTCCATCGTCCAAGTAGGCTACTATTGTTTCTTCTTATGGTTGTCTTCTATTTGGTTGATCTCTTGGACTAGTTGGAGCCGTATTATAGTCTAGGAGGTCGAGGTCTTTTTGACCAGGTTGCTACAACGGCTCCTATGGTCGTTGTAGTAATTGCTATATGTGCGGAGCATTCACTGCTGCACAATGACATTCACGTGCAGGTGGCTGGTCTCCTTTGATTATCTTGACGTCATTGTCATTATGGTACTTTGGGCATTGATGCATAGTGGAGGACACCGCACCCATCTCTTGTATCCAAGGTCATCTAAGAAGCATGTTTTACGCGGATGGAACATCGACAACAAGGAAATCCGTTAGCAAGACTCGTTTTCTCCTTGGTTCTCCCACTTCGATTGGTAATTAGATCATTCTGACTGGACGACACTGTTCTTGGCTAAAACCCAACATTGGTTGATAATTGGGCAAGAACATTTCTTCAGTGAATTGCATTTTTGATGCAGATTTAACTAACCAAAATAAATAGGTTAATTTAACCTAGTCTTAATAACTACAAGTGCACAATGTCTAACTGGTAGACAAGGGCAAGTACAGGTCGATCCCACGAGGACTGTGGTTGCAATTAAATTTCAGAGTTGACTTAAACTAATTTAAATGGGGGTTACAACAATCAAACTATCTAAACTAAAAATCAAATTAAAAAGAAAAATAAAAAGTTTTTAAGAATAGGAGAAGGGAAACAAAGGCATTGAATCCACCAATTCAGTTTTTCAAGTTATTTTAATCTAACTTATTATTTTCTAAAACGAGAAGCTTTAGGGATGAGAATCCCTTGCTTGCATCAATGATGTGATTGTTAAGAACAATTTCGTTTTAAAATCCAATGTTACAATTAACTTCAGCATAAATTATAGACTCCTAGCAATGAGTGTGTTGTTACGGCACACTCAATCACAAGTCTAATTAATTAAGTTTCAACTCCTAGCATTGAGTGTCTTATTACGGCACACTCAATCACAAGTCTAACTTAACCAATTAAAAATAATGCTTTAAATATTAGTAGAGAAAATTCTAACTACCGACTAGTCTAGATCAAATCTGATATAATCTGTGAAAGTAATTTACTAATACTCAGAAATTAAATGTATTTTGCAGTTAAACACATAATAAAATAAAAAATTCAAACTAGAACAAACTCTTGAAACCCAATTGGTTTCATCTTAGCCTTGGCGCAGGGTTTAGCTCTCCATGGTAGCGGTGGTCACAACATTAATGGAGGTGGAAGTCATCTCTGCACCGATGCAAATCTCGAGAAAAGGGCTGTTGATGGACTGCGGTGGCTCAGAGCAAACACCTAGGGTGCAAATAACCAAAACTGATTTTTGAATCAGTTTTTCTTCCGCCAGCATAGTCGCGCGCCTCTGCGCTTCGTCTCCAGCGTGATGCGCTCTGCTCTGCCACTGCTACTTCACTCTTCGCGAGCTTCTTCATCTCCCGACTGACTCCGGTACCTGCAAAAAACAAAGAGAAAGTGAAGGAATAACGAGAGAAAAACATGAGAAGGAGGAAGAGAGCAGAGAAGTGAAACAGGGGAGGTGTTACTTTGTTATTGCTCCTGTTATTCTATTTCAGTGCGAGAGAGATGCTGGTGATGGTGGCTCTCGTTGCTGAAGAAGAAGAATAGGCAGAGAGAGATGGGAGAGAAGGACCTCCAGTGGTATGCTCTGTTTTGCGGGCTCTGTCGCGAGGTGGAACTGAATGTGGCAGCTGTTATTGGGCGTTGGCTAGGTGACGTGAAAGAGAGATACAATGAGAAATAGAGAGGGAAACAAGAAGGAGGGTCGAGAGAGATGAGCGAAAGAGAAACAGGGAGAGGGGTGGTGGTATGGTGATGTGTGGGCTTGTTTCTGCTCCTGTCGCGGTGGTGGTGTGTGGGTCTGTTTCGGTGGTGATGGTAGTTGGTTAGTGGTGACTGTTAAAAGAAACAGGGAGAGGGGTGGTGGTATGGTGATGTGAAACAGGGTTGTCACGCCCCTGTTTTAGTGGGATGAAGGAGGAGGTGGTGATGGTGAGGTAAAAGAGAGGAAGGGAGCAGGAACGTGGAAGAAGATGGTATGGGGGCTGTTGGCTGGGAGAGTCCCCAGAGAGGGGAAGAAAAGAAAGAACCCATAAATTAGGGTTATTGGGTTTTATAGAAAATTAGGGTAATTGTGTTGGGTTAACTGCACCTCTGTCTCCGCTCGTCAATACCAAATTGCTTATTATCACCTCGAACTCCACATTAATCCGTTAACGCTCTGAATCCTGAAAAATACAAAATTTAAATAATTAATATAAAATAGATTGTCAAAGTGAATAACAAATATAAATTAGGTGGTATTCTGCATAATAATTAGATGAATATCAAATACTCCCAAACCTATATTTTGCTAGTCCTCGAGCAGAACAATTGAAATAAAATTCTAACTCAGTTTCGCAGGAATCATCGGTTGCACTTACCTTAAATGTGCAACAAGGCTTTAAACCCCTAGATTACCTCTAGTGGACGAGTTATAGTCTCGTGAGGGTTTCCAGAAATGTTACCCACAAACATTATGATCATAAATTTTCTAAACATGGTAACTTAGTCTATTATCCTCAGAGTAAGATTCTAATTGCCAAAAATTTTTGAAAACAACTAACAGTCCCACAATAATATATCAAAGAGTCTCACAACAATTTAATAATACCCAAAGGTTAAATAAATTTCATCAATTATTCCCAACTCAAAGTTTGTGTGTGGATGGCCTTATCAACATAACTTTATTTTTCTTAACAAAGATACAACTAGATAACCTTTGAATTGTACACTTCGACTACAAATCTCTTGTCACTCAGAAATGAATCACTCAGAGATTGGTTAGTTATTACTCAGTTTATATGTGAGAAAGAGAATAAATTATGGAAAGACAAATATCTCACATATAATAATCATGAAAAACAGACTTTTCAAATAATGAAATGAATATGATCTCATGGACAAAAATATCATTTACTTTGAGAATGTTGAATCACACGCCATAGTTCTTGTTTATTTAATCTCCACGTCTATGAACCAAACTTTTACTTAAGATCAATTAGGACTTTATTAGGTTGTAATGAGGCTAAGATTTTGGCTAACAAGAATGGAAAAGGATACGAGAAAATTCTCTGATAATGGATACACCCTTTAATAAGCACGTTGGACTCTGAAGAATAAACCAATGTTGTACACCATTAATTTTTCTTCCTTCGAAATTCTTCTTCATATATCTTTTTTTTTATTTTTTTTGTATACATGCTTTCCCCCTCTGCACAATAAACATTTCAGTCCCGAGGATTCATGGAATATTTAATTTCAACTCTTTTTATTTGCCCATTTAAAAAATACATCAACTATACACATTCTCAGAGACATTGGGTAAGGATAAAAATAATATGGGATATTACTCTCTAATTGGAGTAGGTACTGGAAATGGGGTTAGCAAAGAAAAAGTCGATTTAAAGGTTCAAAGGGCTGCAAACGGATATTAATCATTGGGTAGGCTAAAAGTCTAAAGAACGGTTCAAAGAAAAAAAATGCATATATCACTTCTTAAGCTCTAGTCGGTATTATGACATCTCAACTAAATAAATCAAGAAGTTCTAGTGTAATAATTCAATTTTAACACCATTCTCAAAGCAATCAATAAAAGAAAGAAGAATAATGAGATCATCAACGAGATAATGCAAATTCAAGAAAAATAGAATGTCTCAAAACTAACAAGGGTTAAGTCTCCACTATTATTCTAAGGTTTTCTAGTTAATGTCTTTCTGATTAACTTCAAATCATGCTAACTTGGCTTATAGTGCAAGAATGGTCGAGTCGAAAAATATCATGAAATGTAGTTAACTTAAAGATAATATCAAACCATATGTTTTCCTATTGATATATAAAAGTGACAAGTGAAAGCATGTATTTCTCAAATTTTCAGGCATACTTGATCCTCTTCATTGGAAAGAAACTTAGATTTTGAATGCATTTTCAAATCAAAAATTTCACACAGTCATAATTAACTATGTATTCAATGGAGATTGAGTAGAATACAATAGTCAATTGTGAAATACATTTCATTTCAAAATATTTTGAAGAATGCAGAAAAACTCATAAACCTCACCCCCAAATCTAAACCAAACATTGTCTTCAATGTATAAAATGATGATCATGACAAATGCAGGAAAAAGAAAAAATGAGAGTTAAAGTGATATTACCAAGGGAAACTTTTTATCAATTTCGACGAAATCTTCCACTAATGAACGCTCAGAGACATAAGAACTGTGGACTCATCATGATAAATTGATAAAAACCATACAAGACACAAATGAAAATTAATAAAAAAAATTAAAAAATTGCATGTATCAGTTGTAAGTCAAAATTGTTACGGAACTAACGATTATAAGTGAAATGCAACTAGAAAAAACTCGAAAATCAATCCAGACTAACCATAATGACACAACTGAGGCTAGGTTGCCTCCTAGGAGCGCTTGGTTTAACGTCGTCAGCCCGACATATATTCTTCCTCAATTTGAGTACCATGAAATGACGAGGAAGAACATAGCGAACACTCCCCCAAACCTAGACAAAGATATAAACGAGTCAAAAGGGTTAAGGAATCATATACCAACAACCTGAAAAGTTGAGGATCAATCCACTCAATAATAGCAACCACAGGCGACACAAGATATACTAGCACATCCCAAAAGTTGCAAGGACACCATATAACATCATATAGAAATGGTAAAAAAAACTCACACTCCTTGGAAGTCAGTAGGGATCTTAAACATGAATGGGTCGCAAGTAGTGATATGCAACAAAGGATCCTCCCTTACTCCTAAAAATGAAACATCCCAAGTCTGGTTCTAAATCAGAAGATTGGATAATTTTCACACCAGGATGGTGTAAATTGAAATCCTCACTCAGGAAGATGGGATCCACATAATGAGCCCTGGTCAATGGAAATGTGATGCAGTTAGATGTAACTATAGATATATCAGGTGGTACAGGCTCATCATAACAAAATGAACTACACCACGATGATGAGTTATACAACGCAACAACACCCCCAAACCTAGAATTAGTACTATCTATGGCATGCAGTCTCTCATTAGATGCGTCCTCTGGTAACGACTTGATTATTTCTTGAAATATGGGGTCATTCGTATCGTGAAAATAGTCGATGCTTGACTCCAAAGAACATTGAGAATTAGACTTCATGCAAGTGTCACTAGGAAGACATATGTCTAATGAGTCAACATGGGAATGAGATGTCTGTAGTGTCTCAGAATCTACAGGTTCATCAATAAATGAGGCTTTGTCATCCTTTTTATCAGAGGAGGATGCAACCTGTATAAAATTGGGTGAGGATATAATAACACTTATGTCAGGTATTCCTACCTGATTGTAAACCAATTTTCCACTCCTAATGGTAGTAATGGATTGAACATCTTCACTGTCCGGCTCAGATGTGCCACTAATTTCAAATTGAAATGGGTTAGAAATAGGTTGGCTAGGGAATTCCTCTAACTCCATCTCAAGACGTGACTCAGCTATCTGACTCAAAGTCATCTCAAGTTTCTTGATAGCTTGAGCATTTTATTGAGAATTAGCTATCAATTCTGTAATGTCCTGAGAATTTTGCTCAAGCATATCTCCAATTCGCTGCATAAAACGAGTTAAGGCGTCCTCTAAACTAGATGTGTTAGAAGGAGGAACAACTAGATTAGGTTGAGACTCACTAGCAGGAATGGAAACTTGAGGAGTCGGGGGAGTGACAATAGGGCCTCCATGGTACTGACCATGGGCCCATGAGAAGTCAGGATAATATGCTGAACATGAGTTGTAATAATCTGAATATGGAGCATAATCAGGTTGTCACATGGCATTAAATGCATTGACTTGCTCAGGAAACCAAGATGGATAATTATTGAGGTTCATTTTTTTTATGCAAGCCTAACCTCTATATGAAGATAACCAACTCTAAAAAACAATAAAAATGGGAAAACCTAATCAGGAGCAATATGATGTGCAAGCAAGATGAATGGAAAACGACCTTAGATAAGTACCTAGCAATACAATCATTCAGATTGCCTTCGGGTACTACGCAGCTGATAGTTATAGCCCCACGAAAAGTCGAGGTTTCTACGAAGCAAATTAATCTCGTGAGAAACTAATTTACTAGGTAGAGGCTGTAACGTCTGGTAATCCCTACAAGCACGCCTTTTTATTACCTATGTTTGTTACTAATCAAGGGCTGAAATCCATTTTAATTAGCCTATCCGCGGGAGAAAGCACAGAGTTTCCCAGCATAAAAAATATCCTGAAATATAATTGCTCCTACCTCGTTTTCTACCTTCAGCTTAAAGTGTAATGCCTCCTTCTATTCCAAGATTGGATATGTTCCTTCACTTGACTACTTTAAACTTTCAAGTTTCAAAAGAAGGGTCCTATGAGCGTCTTGTCCGAATTTATCTTGCTACAAATTTTAATAGTGAGGGCTTAGGTCCCTAACCCTAAAATAGATGGTGGTTAACCTATCTGCAGGAGAGAGTACAAAATTTTACAGCATCAGAAATATCCTCAATCTATTCAAATTTGCATGTTATTCTAGCTAAAAACAAAACAAGCAAAACACACAGTAATCCACTCAGAAACCGCATGCAGATGCGGTGGAAAGAAGTTACCTTCGGCGTGAACCTCTCTTGGGTTACTTGCGACACCGGGTACAAGTCGAGTTGACGTCTATCAAAAGCACCGTCCACCTGACGGCTCGCCGACTTCTGAAAGTGTTCACGCGATAGCAACCTGTAAACAATTCAAACCCTGTGTGTTTTGTTTTGTTTTTTTTATGCAACCTGTAATATATGCTTCCTACCTGTTAATACCTGCAAAAAAAATAATAATTAAAAAAAAATATGTATCAAAGTTTCTAAGACTTAAAAGAAATAACTAAAAAAATAAAATCAAGCCTATCCTAAAAGCAAAAGCAAAAGCAATCTATATCTGACCTAAAATTTTTTATTAACCTAAACTACAAATTAGTGAAAATAAACTCTTAAATTCAATTACACCGCTACAGTCCCCGGCAACGGCGCCAAAAACTTGATGCATATTTAACTAACCTAAATAAATAGGTTAATTTGACCTAGTCTTAATAACTGCAAGTGTACAGTTTCTAACCGGTAGATAAGGGCAAATACAGGTCGATCCCACGAGGACTGTGGTTGCAATTAAATTTCAGAGTTGACTTAAACTAATTGAAATAGGGGTTACAACAATCAAAATATCTAAACTAAAAATCAAATTAAAAAGCAAAATAAAAAGTTTTTAAGAATATGAGAAGGAAAACCAAGGCATTGAATCCACCAATTTAGTTTTTCAAGATATTTTAATCTAACTTATTATTTTCTAAAGCGAGAAGCTTTAGGGGATGATAATCCCTTGCTTGCATCGATGATGTGATCGTTAAGAACTATTCAGTTTTAAAATCCAATGTTACAATTAACTTTAGCATAAATTATAGACTCCTAGCATTGACTTTCTTATTACGGCACACTCAATCACAAGTCTAATTTATTAAGTTTCAACTCCTAGCAATGAGTGTCTTATTACGACACACTCAATCACAAGTCTAACTTAACCAATTAAAAATAATGCTTTAAATATTATGAAAGAAAACTCTTACTACCGACTAGTCTAGATCAAATCCAATATAATCGGTGAAAGTAATTTACTAATACTAAGAAATTAAATGTATTTTGCAGTTAAACACATAATAAAATAAAAATCAAACTAGAACAAACTCTTTAAACCCAATTGGTTTCATCTTAGCCTTGGCGCGGGGTTTAGCTTTCCATGGTAGCGGTGGTCACAGCATCAATGGAGGTGGAAGTCATCTCTGCATGGACACGAATCCCGAGAAATAGGCTGTTGATGGACTGTGGTGGCTCAGAGCAAACACCAAGGGTGCAAATAACCAAAACGGATTTTTGAATCAGTTTTTCTCTTGCCAGAATAGTCGCGTGCCTCTGCGCTTCGTCTCCAGCGCGATGCGCTCTGCTTCGCTCCTCGCTAGCTTCCTCTTCTCCCGACCGGCTCCGGTACCTGCAAGAAACAGAGAAAGTAAGAGAATAACGGGAGAAAAAAACACGAGAAGGAGGAGGAGAGTAGGGAAGTGAAATAGGGGTGGTCTGGCTCTGTTATTGCTCTTGTTTTTATGTTTCAGTGCGAGAGAGAAGGTGGTGATGGTGGCTTGCGTTGCTGAAGAAGAAGAACAGGCAGAGAGAGATGGGAGAGAGGGACCTCTAGTGGTATGCTCTGTTTCGCGGGCTCTGTCGCGAGGTGGAACTGAATGTGGCGGCTGTTATTGGGCGTTGGCAAGGTGACGTGAAAGAGAGATACAGTGAGAAATAGAGAGGGAAACAGGAAGGAGGGCTGAGAGAGATGAGCAAAAGAGAACAAAAAGGAGGGAGAGAAACATAGGCGGTGCTCCCTATTTCTGCTCCTGTCGCGGTGGTGGTACCTGGGTCTGTTTCGGTGGTGATGGCGGTTGGTTAGTGGCGACTGTTGAAAGAAACAGGGAGAGGAGCGGTGGTATAGTGACGTGAAACAGGGTTGTCACGCCTCTATTTTAGTGGGATGAAGGAGGAGGTGGTGATGGTGAAGTGCGGCGGCTGGAAAAGAGAGGAAGGGAGCAGGAACGTGCAAGAAGATGGTATGGGGGCTGTTGGCTGGGAGAGCCCCCAGATAGGGGAAGAAAAGAGCAAACCCTGAAATTAGGGTTATTGGGTTTTATAGAAAATTAGGTTAATTGTGTTGGGTTAACTGCACCCCCGTCTCTGCTTGTCAATACCAAATTGCTTATTATCACATCGAACTCCGCATTAATCCGTTAACGCTCTGAATCCTGAAAAATACAAAATTTAAATAATTAATATAAAATAGATTGTCAAAGTAAATAACAAATATAAATTAGGTGGTATTTTGTGTAATAATTAGATGAATATCAATTTTCTAGAATGTAAAAGGTTGGCTAAGCTACCCGTGTCGACCAATACTTTTTTTTATTTCCCACCTAGCTATTAGTACTAAAATTACCAGAGCATTGTTATGAGGGCAATGGACCCCTTTTGCCTCCTTGTTCTGGCGCGTTTTACGGAAGGCTCTAGATATCAGATCCTTGTTCGTAAATCCTGGATTGATCGTTTCGAGATCGATTTGATAACTTCTTTTCTCCAGTTACGCCTTACAAGACGTATATCAACTCCCTTCTTCGCTCCTTTGATCTGGTAATACTGTCCGTTCTTTCTTTCTCTTGGGACTCTTCTCGCCTAATGAACTCTTCTAGTTGTTCTTTTTGGATATGGTGCTCGACTGGGTAAGGATAAAATAATATGGAGAATGGGTTGGAAAAGAAAAAAGTTATTCAAAGACTCAAAATAGTTGCAAACAAATATTTAATATTGGGTAGGCTATAAGGCTAGAAAATGGTTCAAAGAAAATGCATATATCACTTCCTAAGTTCTAGTTGGTATTATGACATTTCAAGTAAATAAACCAAGAAGTTTTAGTGTAATGATCCAATTTTAATGTCATTCTCAAAGCAATCAATAAGAGAAACAAGAATAATGAGATCATCAACGAGATAATGCGGAGTCAAGAAATATAAGAGTTTATTGAATCACCCTTAAGAAAAATAGAATGGCTCAAAATTCACAAGGGTCAAGTTTTCACTATTATTCTAAAGTTTTAAAGTAAATATCTCACTCATCAACTTTAAATTATGCTAACTTGACTTATAGTGCAAGGATAGTTGAGTTGAAAAATCTCATTAAATATATTTAACATAAAGATAATATTAAACCTAATGTCTTCTTATTAATATATCAATGTGACAAGTGATAGCATATAGTTTCTCAAACTTAAAAGCATCAAGCACTTGAAAACATATTCTCTTCATTGGAAAGGAATTTCGGATTTTGAATGAATTTTTATATTAAATACAAATATTTTTTCACAATTACCATAATCATCTACGTATTCAATGAAAATTTAGTACAATACAGTAATCAATCGGTATAGTTGAGAAATATATTTAAGCACAAAATTTTGAAAATTGCTAGAAAAACTCATAACCCCACCCCTAAACCTAAACCAAACATTGTTATCAATTTATAAAAAGAATAATCTTGACAAATGAAAGTAAAAAATAAAAAATAAAAAAATAAATATAAGCGTTAGAGTGATATTACCCTGGTGAAATTTTTCCCAATTTCGAAGAGATCATCTACCAATGAAAGCTAAAAAAACATAAGAGTTGTGGATTTGAAATGAGAAATTGATAAAGCACATACATGACACAAAAAATGCACAAAAAAAAAATAAATACATGCACCAGTTGTAAGTCGAAATCATTACGGAGCTAACAAGCATGAGTGGAATGCGTCTAGATCGACAGAACTCGAAAATGAATCCAGACTAACCATAATGACATAATTGAAGTTGCGTTGCTTCTCAGGATTGCTTGTTTTAATGTTGTTAGTCTGACATATATTCTCCGTCACGAATGATGTACCATAAAATGAAGAGGAAGAACATAGCGAACACCCTCCCCCAAGCTTAGATACTTAGACCATGATGTAAACTAGTTCAAAAGTGTCAAAGAATCGCACCACAACAACCTAAAATTTTGAGGATCAATCCAACAAATAGTAGTAACTATGTGCAGTATAACATATACTAACACACCCCAAAAGCTATGAATGTGCCATGCAAAATCATAGAGAAAATGCAAATGAACTTGCATTCATAGAAAATCCGTAGGGACCTGGAGCATAAATGGGTCACAAACAGTGATATCTAGCAAATGATTTTTGCCTACTCCTAAAAAAAGTATCCTAAGTCAGGTGTCAAATAAAAAGATTGAACATTTTGTACAATGGGATGGTGAAAACTTAAATCATCACTTAAAAACAAGGGATCCACATAAGTAGAGTCAGTCAATTCGAAATGGACGCAAAGATATGTTTATATATATATATATTATATCGAGTTGTACATGCCCATCATAACAAAATGAATTACACAAAGATGATGGGCTAGACAACTCAACAACACCCACAAACCTTGAATTAACACTACATATGACATGGATTCTCTCATTTGATGCATATTCGAATAATGCCTTGACTATTTCTTAAATTATGAGGTCATTTGTATAGTGAAAATAGTTGATGCGTGACTTGAAAGAATATTGAAAATTAGACTTCATGCATGAGTCACTAGGAAGGCATACGTCAATCGAGTCAACATGAAAAGGTGTGGAAGGGAATGGGTCAGGAAGCAAAATAGTCTCAACAGAAAAGACCGATTTTGACTCACTGAGTGAAAGGGGTTCCACTTTAGGCTTCCACGTATAACTAGGATCCATAATAAGGAATGAATCAAGCAAAATACTCAATTCCCTAATGGACTTATCAATATCAAAGTCTAAAACGAAATTAGCCAAACAAGCTTCTAAAGGGTCATCTAACGCAGACTGCAAAAAAGAATTCTCCTCAACCATCTCCTTGGTCTCAGTAGACAAGGAGAGATAACCTAGAAAGATAATGGAAACTTCAAAGAACTCCATGGGATCTTTTCGGACAAGCCTATCAATAAAATCACGCACCTAGACACACATAAACTAATGGACATTAGTGGTTCAAAGCTCATACTCTCTAAAAAAAAGTTTTTTTTTTTTAATGCAAACCTAGCACTACAAAACAAATCCTCATTTATAGCATTTGATAATATCATTTCTTACACTTGTGCTATGAAAAAGTCAAGTTCTAATGACATTAGAATTTGAAAATGCTATGAAAAATGTAGCGGGAGAATTAAATAATAAAACCGCTTCATTTGGCTTTAAAATTTTTAGAAAACCGCTTGCTCATTTTAACCAAAATGAAAAAGCTCTCTCCCCTTCTTGCTATTGATGTTGCTGCAATTTCTTTCACTTAGGAATACCATAGAGAGAGAAATAGGAATGGGAGAGAGCAAAGGAGAGATCAAGATAGAGAGAGAAGAAGATATACCTCTCGAAATATGTCAAAAGTTTACAAAATATTTTCTATTTTTGATTTGCTGAAATATCTTTTGAACTTCAAAATATTTATTTTTTCTCAGAGAAATTCCCTTGAAAAAAAATATTTATCTCTCTGTATATTTAGTATCAAAATTTTGTTGTGAGTGGGTGAATAGTCTCATTTTGAAAAAAAATTCTTTAAAAAACTTTTGCCGAATAATGCAAAGACAAGGTAACTATATAAACACTTCGTAAAGACTTTATGCTAAAAATAATCTCTTAAACCTTAGAACCAATAAAAACATTTAAAAATAGAAGTAGAGTATGAAATGATTCAACTCTAGGTCTTGGTAGTCTCGCAACTCTTGGTATCTAATAACACCCAATCTAAGGAAATATTTTTGCAAAATAGATACAAAACCTAATGCAAAAAACGAGGAAATATGTGTACAAAAATAATCATCATCAATAAGGTATTGTAGCTCAAATGGTAGTGTTTGCTTTGCATGCGGTAGGTATAGGGTTTGATCCCCTACATCTACACTCTGTTACTTCTTATTTCACTCAACTTCTATAAATATAGATGTAGATATCAATGTTTTTAATTAAAAATACGATTTTTTTTTATATTTATATCCAATGAGGGTTCCACAAATATTGTGCACACTAAATGGACATTTTTTCATATCTTGAGTACATATTTAACTCATAGGCTCTAAACCTAATAATATTAAAGAATAATAATATATTGTTGAAAAAATATACAAGGATAATAGGTCTTAAATGATGTAGATATCAATGGATTTAATTAAAATTATGCAGAATGAAATCCATATAGAGCCAAAGAGGAAATAATCTTAAAAAATAATAATAAAAACTAGATGAAGGAGCTCAACTATATAATTCTTATTTATTTTTTATGAATTCCTTTTGAGGCTGAATAAAATTTTTATTTGGCTTTGTAGGATCCATTTTGATAAAACTATGTAGTAGGATGCAAATTATCGGTGCTTCAACTGAGAGGGGCAATGGCTAAGAGTATTACGTACACTACACCAAAAGGCTCGTTTAGCTACGGGGAGGTGGCCATGGTTCTAAGCCGTTGGTTTATTTGCCACGGCTAAAACCGTGGATATAACGACCAACGGTTTAAAACCGTTGCTAAAAAATAAAACCATGGGGAAAAAACACTACACTAAAAGGGTTGCTACGGTTTTTAAACCGTGGCTAAACCTGCCAACGGTTTGAAACCGTAGCTAAAATTTTTAACTTTCACGCTTTCGCCAAAATGGTTTCGCTCTTTGGAGGGAGATTTTCGCGCTTTGGCGAAAAAAATTGATGAAAAACAGATATTCTCGAAAGAAAGAAGGAAGGACGAATGAAGGAGAAGCAAGGAAGAAGAAGAAGAAGCACGAAACAGGGAAGAAGAAGAAGGACGAAACAGGGAAGAAGAAGGACGAAACAGGGAAGGACGATAGAAGAAGAAGCAGGGACGAAACCGACTCTCGAAGCAGGGAAGAAGAAGGACGAATGAAGGAGAGGACGATAGAAGAAGAAGAAGAAGAAGAAGAGAAGGTAAGATCTCCTTCTTTTTCTTTAGATCTCCTTATTCTTTAGATCTCTTTGTTGATCTCTTCTTCTTATTTTTTTCTTCTTTCAGCAAAGCAAACCCTAGAACTCACTTTCTTCTTTTCTCCTGCTCGATTTCTGAAGAGGAGAAGAAGAAGATTTCTCTGAATGGATCAATTTCCCCCGAATGGATCAATTTCTCCGCTCCCGATGAAGATTGTTGTTGATGAAGCCTGGTTTTACACCCCCATTGAAGGTTTTGCTTTGAATCTCAATCGATTAGGGAGAAAGTTTAAATTGGGTTTTTTGCTTGATAAAAATCGGATTGTTATTGTTTGGTTTTGTCATCAGTGAAGAAACTTCACTAGAGTAATTGGGTTTTTGTTTGATATTCATGGGTTTCTTATTCTTTTGTAGGTCATAAATGTGTACCTTGAATTATTAAAAGAGAGAGAAAAAAGAGATCCGAAAAAGTTCTTGAACTGCCACTTCTTCAACACATTCTTCTATAATAAGGTTAGCCTGTTACTCGTGTAATGCAAACTGTAAAGATTTTATTTCATTACATCAATTTTATCAACACAAGACACCGTTTTAATGTTAATTCCTGCTCAAATTTTTGTTGTTATTCAGGAGTCCTGATTGACAATAAAACTCTCAGGTGGCCAGGATTTATTCTTCTTCTTTCTGATTTGTTTTGTAGTTGAGTAGCGGGAGAGCAGGTTATGATTATAAAGCGGTCAAAAGATGGACTACACCAAGGAAGTTAGGGTACGGCCTTATCGAGTGTGACAAGGTAAAGCATCTATACCCTTTCTGAACTTTTCTTTTCAAGTTCTGTTCTATCTTATAAGCCCTGGATTATTGCATCACATCTTATCGATTTTATTGCAGATTTTTGTTCCCATTCACAAGGAGATTCATTGGTGCTTAGCAATTATCAACCAAAAGGAGCAAAAGTTCCAATATCTCGATTCACTTAGAGGCAGGGATTCCAAAGTGCTGAAAGTTCTGGTATGTTAGAGACATTTGTTTATGAAAAGAGTATTGTATACTTTTACAATCTGCAACGGCTCCAAAATTTTGTTATCAAGTTAAAAAAATAAGTTAGATATATATCGTTCAGCTACAATACTCCACTCTTTTTCCTTTCCCCATTCTCTTGTTTTTCAAAATGCCTAGAAAAATAGTTTTTCTTTCCTTCCGAGGGGAGGACAACGAAGTTGCTTTCTTCCCTCTGACCTTGGGTTTCCCCTACTGGACTTTATATTAAATTAGATTCATCAACCCTTTTAGATAGTACTAGGAACGGAAAGTGATGATAGCATCTCGTAGCTTTGAAGTAAGTAATAATAAAAGAAGGATCCTATCATTCTAGAATATTTTGTTTTAAGTTTGTATGCCACATATACATGCCACCTACTGTGGCGGGGAATGAACGTGATGGTAACTGGGAACTAGTGACATTGTTTAAGAAAGAAATAATGAATGGATATACTAGATTTATAATCATTTGGTGTCCAGCCAAACTTAGAGGCAAGAGAAGTTTATTAGCGAAAAATTTAGGACTTGTTCAAAGTGATTAAGTACTTATAGTTCAATGCTTATTTCTCAAACTATAACATAGTTAATAAAGATTTCTTTTATCTCTATTGGATGGGCTGTTTTACTCAATTTATGATATGAAAGACTAGTTTGTTAGAAATTTAGAGTGTATTTTATTGCTGAACTTTATCAATAGAAGGAAAAGCATTTATGGTATAATTTTATGCCTTAGTTTTATCATCAGAGGTAAGTTAGGTTGGGCGAGAGAGAATAGTTAATCATTTGTACTGTATTCTGCTATTTCATATATGTTTCCCTTGATATTTATACTTTTATTGCAACATTAAAATTTCTCCTACCTAAAAGCAAGCATGTTGCCTTTTTTATTATACTGTACTCTTGTTGCCTTTTTTATTTGGAAAGAAGTTTGAGTTTTATTGAAACAGCTCAAAAAATGTACAAATGGAAGCAAAAACAAAGGTTGCTTCAACCTCAAGCTTCGAAATTGAGAATATAACATTAACAATCCCATATGTTATATTATTTACTAGTAAATCATATAACCTCCAAGCCTGCACAAAGAAGAAATGGGAAGGTCAAGGGAGGAGAATTGTTTCAATAAATTTTATCCTTTTTATATAAAATAAATAAATAACAATAATAATAAAAAGAAGTATGAAAAACATATTTTGGAAGTTAGTACATGAGTTGCAATATTGACCTACAAATCAATATGAAACTAATTGATGAAAAAGTAAATAATAAACTGTACATGCGTGTCCTCGGCTTGTCTCCAGCATATCTCATATTTTTTTCCCAAGACATTTTTCGACATTCTGCATCGGTGTTGAATATCGATACATGTATCCGAGAAGTTACATGCCACCAAACCAATTAAGCTCATGCATGTCCTTATTTTATAATGTATGTCAAACTTCATTCTAATCATTACTCTTCCCCAAGGTCAAATTTCAAATTCCAATATCCTCATCTTGGATCAAATCACCCCTTACTCTAGCTACATCCTTATATCCATGTTGTCTTTTTTATTTGTTAAAAGTGAAAATGTGGGGTGTCTAGAGGGAGGGAAAGCATACAAAGCTCCTTCAAAAGCCATTAGGCGAACATGCCAAATTTCTCACGCTTAAGCGGCCGCGTAGGCTAGCCTTTAATAGCACATGTAGTAAGAACAATATCAATAAGGCTACGTTTGTTTTCATTAAGAAGTAAGAAGTTGCTTCTTACTCTAGTAAGAAGGAAGCACTTTATAGTGCTTACTGGAGTTAAGTTTTGCTTCTAATTTGGAGTCAAGGTTTGCTTCACAAAACAAACACTCTAATGGGTCAAAGTTTTGATTCAAAAGTTTGCTTCTAATTAGAAGCAAAAACAAAGACCCCCTACTAGCTCAGTTGGTAGACTTTAGACTTGTAGTGGATGATATTCAAGTTAAGGTATTCAATAGTTTCCCCTCATTTCTGACTTAAGCTGTTTCAGATGTCTCCAGTCTCCCCAACGATATGAAATATCCAGGGATGATAGTCTAATTACGTTGAAATTTTTCTTATTTTTCTTTCAATTCAGGCATCATCGTGTCAACAAATGACTCTGTCCAAATAGACAGTTGTATATATTTACAATAACAAATGTTAATACAAGATTTAATGGTTTCTTTATTTTATTTTTTTTCTGTGCAGGCTAGGTATTTTGTGGATGAGGTTAAGGATAAGAGTGCAAAAGATATTGACGTAAGTGCTTGGCAGCATGAATATATCAGTGACCTTCCTGAACAGGAGAATGGGTATGTAGTACCTTTAATTGTATGCCATATTCTTGGGAAGTTATTACTGAACAGAAGTTATTAGAATAGTAGTGTTAAATGTTAAAAATAGTGGCGGTGATGATAATAGATGTGACTGGTAATAATAACTGCAAAGTAGTTTGTCCGGATGGTGAAACATGTATCTGAGGTTTTATTTATTATACAGATTTGTTTGTTGTATCCATTTTTTTTTTCCTGAAACTTTTTTATCTATTACAAAGGATGTGCAAAGGCTGAAAGCTATCATCTCTAATCATTTTAGAAAATCCTTATAAAGGTGTTTCCACATTTCTGTTATGTTAATGACCGGCGAATGCTTGAAAGCTCTAGCTTTCAAGGAGTGAAAGCCAATTACTTTATTAGGATCCTTCTCATTCTGACAACGTTGTCCCAATGGTAGGTCAACCTCTATCCAAGAAGTTGTATTCACCTACTACCATGCCGTCCATTATAAAATATCAACCTATAGATCGCAGTTGGATGTCGGTTAGCTCTGATATGAAATGTTCAGAACCACCAACCATATGCTTTATATTCATTTGCAGTTACCAAACTGCACATGAGAATGCCTAATCACATCACATTTAGATAAATGATGGTTTCATTTATATGCTAAACAGTCAAAGGTACTTGTCAAATTTTAATAACTTTCGATTAGGAAGAAGGAATCTGATGTACTGATAATTGCCTTTTCTATGTTCGTTTAACGCATTGTGTTGACCATAATGACAAGTACTGTGATTCCCCATGTTCACTAGAGTTCTTTGGTGTTGATGTCTTTGTTGCTCGTGTTACTTATTATCTGGAATCTGAAAATTACTTTTGATCTTAAACAGGTCTGATTGTGGTATGTTCATGATCAAGTACAGTGACTTTTACAGCAGAGGTTTGGGGCTCATTTTTAAGCAGGTAGCTATGAATTTAAAAAGTGTAGTTTCCAGCTTTATTCATTTATTTACGTTGTTCCTTGCATTATTTAAAAGGACAAATGCAATAGTATAGTTTGGACTTTCTCAAGAGTTTTATCTTTTCACATTAAATAAGTATATATATTAATATTAAAATATTTAAAAAAAAAAAAAAGTGGACCAGTTATTCAGTTTTTGCATGGACTACCCTGTTTTATAATCACCGCCTTTTTAATTTCCCTACAGTCACTAGGAAAAACTAAGGTTATGTTTGATTTCAAGAAAATTTGCCAAAAGTGAGGAAGAGGAAGAGAAATGATGCATTTTGTGATTATGGCTAACCTCTTGCTTTGTTATGTCCCTAAGTGGGCATGGTCAGTTTGTCACTCATTATTATTCCAACCAGGCCTGGCTTGGACTAGAGTAGCTCTACAATGTTTGAATAACATTGATCTCTCAAAACTTGCATTTTTGATCTTCCAAAAGTTGTTTGTCTTGATAAATCAACTGTTGTAAATTTCATTTTTGTTTACTTATACTGGAAGGTTCTGTAGAGTGTCCTTGAGTATTTTTTTGCACATGTAATTTATTTTTTAATTCATCCATCAACCCTCCTTAGTAGCCAACTGCTTGTAGATTTTCAAATCGAGAATGAGCATTTGATATTGATGATTCTTATTTGTAACTTTCGCCAAAGACTTGGATTTGCCTGATATACTGGTTTTTTTAAAATGATTTACTGAATATTTTGTGGTATCTTAACTGCAGGACCCACTTAGAACTTTTACTGGTCGTGAGAAATACAAGAGGCCTCTCTGGGTCACTGATGCACTAGATAAACCTTCAGTGGTAAGATCTTCTGCTGCTTTATTTATTCAATCTTGGCTTACATATATAAGAGAGGTACTTCCTCATTTTTATACAATCTCACAAGGTCATCATACCTGCCACAACCATGAAGCATGACACTGCAGTATCATGCATTGTCTTTGCTTAGCTCATGCAAGTTACACACCTTGTACTCATACAACTTCTTGTGATTGGTTGTGGGTTTGAAAGTCACAAGCAGAGTCTAATGAATTTCATATTTATTGAAAGCTCAATATTGCCCTGTTGTTTAGCTTATGGACATGGATTATGTGGCATGGCTGCTTAGGTGGACCACAGTAAAAACAAATGTTTATGTGACAAATGTCTGTCTGCATTGTAGTTACACTTGATGTTTGTTACAATTTTCAAAAGCATCTGATAAGCATTGTTTTTGCAGACCCTCTAGATATTCGTGTCAGTCCAATGCTGAACAAGGTGATGTGTGCTCGTTTGCATAATCTATTTATTTTAATGCTTATATTAAGACTCCTTTGTTAAATAGAAATGAATATATGAATGTATGACATTGCTACCTTTCTACTGGAAATGGTAAGTGCTTTGCTAATCTTGTGTCTTTTATGATATCCATTAGCTGTTTACTTAAAGTAAATATGAGTCTGCTATCTTATAGTATTCATATAACTTAGAAAATTTAAAAGGACTTGCACACATTGGAATTTTTTTGAAGTCCACAAGAAGGAAGAATCTGATTCTCTTCATGGATACATATATATTCAAAACAAACTATTTTTTATTTTTTTTCCTGCAATCTCCATGTAATTCCTGATCAAAGATCAAATGTTGCTGATATAAAAGTGTATTTCGCAGTGCCAACACTTTTCAAGCACCCCTATAAATTTTTTTTAAGGATGAGCAGGGCAACTGTTGGCTAAAACTGCTTCCCTTGAAATTCATTTTTCTTTTAAATGTTCTAGTTAGTTTATTTTTTAAGGCAACTCCTATGAGCATTTGCCAGCTGTAAGTGATTTCTTATCAAATGATTCTAAACTCAGCATCTTAAAAAGAACTAGGCAACTGGCATGTGTTCATTCCAAATTAGAATGTCACCCACATTTTTTGGTAATTTTGTTACTGGGATAGATCCAATTGGAATGTTGTGTTGGTCATTTGGATAATGAATACTCTTTGCTTCAAAATATATGCAACATAAGTTTGTTTAATGTACACACATACAGACCCTCTTACTATAAAACTTTTAGGAATTCCATTAAGTTCATTGATGAGTGCACATCAAAGTATAAAATCCAATGTGTTTAAATCAGTACTGACAGATTGTTTGTCAATTGGCAGTAAAGCAGGGCGTCCAGTCTTGGACAAACAGATTTGATGGTAATCTACTTCAAATTCTTCTTGTGGAAGATGTAGCATTGCAATTGAAGCCTCCGAGCTTATGGCTGAACATTCAAGTGAGTAAAGTGAACTAGTGATTGCAACTTATACTACATTTGAGTTTCCAGTCCATCTAGACAGTGGTTCCCCATATCTTAATTTTTCGATCATAAGCCTTGTAACAAGAATACTTCATTTCAGAAGATAAATAAATTAGAAAAGTCTTGTGTCCATACGATTGGACACTTGGACAACAAGTTTGGACACACCATGTTTAGATCCTCAAAATTTTCACATAGCTTTTAAAGTGGTGTGACTACATGGTAATATGGGTAGCAATATTTAAGAGCCCAACACTTTTAGTTGTTAATGATGTTTTAGTAGAAAACTTCTGGGCTGAACTCAAATGATATACTCTATTATCTTATTGTATATTTTTTTTATGGTCAAAGTATATCTCATTCATAAACGAAAAGAACACATGAAGAATATACAAGAAAATAGAGCCCCACTAAGGAGATCTTATTGTATGGCTTAGCACTCCAACGTCCAAATTACATGGTCTGTCTTAATGGATGAGGAATCATGTTCTGTTGCATGGAAATTTTATGCAATAAGATGATTTTCTTTTATTTGTTATTATTATTTTTCCTATGGAAGATTACATAATCTTTCATGCAATTTAATCAAATGTTATTGCAGTAATTGAGAAAATAGAAAACAAAGAAGCAGAATGTCACAGTAGATGGTTACAGTTACGACAATGATATGTTATGTGAAGCTTGCCAAATGATTGTGTGTACAAAATGGATTTGTCCTTTTCGTGTCAAGTGACTTTGTTTATTGTGCGCTTGGTGCTTCTGCAGAAATTCCAACCTAGATGGTATGAAAAGAAAAATATCTAATATGTATCGAGCTCTAGCAACAGGGATACTTGATGAAGATGAGGTATTACATCTGTATGATAACGACATCTGTGTGATAATGATTTAGTTTGCCTATCATATGACCAATAGGTCTAGAATGGGTCGTATATGGACATGTACAGATGTCCTTAGTTGTGAGGAGGTTCAGATTCGTAGAAATTTGGCTATTGAAATGCTCAAATATGCCTTACTACTCCATCTTATCTTTATTGTTCTTTGGACTAATGTAATATATGCTGAAATGCACAGAATATGCATTTGTCCTGCATCAGTCTTAATTCTTCTTTTCTGGCTCTTTTAATTTCAGTACGACACGTTTTTTGCACAACATAATCTGAGCATGAGAAGTTATGTGTTGTCTATATCAAGACAAGTTATTGTCAATTACATCTCCTCACCTGAGGTGGGCTTCCTAAGAAGCAGTTTTAACGAAGTTCAAGGAGGAACAACCTAGGTACAAGCGCATGTACATGGTTGATGATAACATTCGCACTGCTGATAACTCAACTATTGAGGACATCAAGAACTTTGCAAATTCAGTTGCCATCACCAAAGAGTCAGTCTTTCCCAAAAATCTTGCCTTCCTGACCGGCGCTACCAATGTTGTACAGAAGCTGCATTCATTCAACCTTCCTGTCTATGCATTTCTATTCAGAAATGAGTTTGTCTCGCAAGCATGGGACTACTTCTCAGATCCAACAGTTGAGCTAAACTCATATGCCACAGGAAGTGGAACAGCAGTTGATGGTATCATAACATTTTCCAGGGACTGCTGTAGCTTACAGAAGTAAGTAGCGCCTATTCTACTGCTTAGCGTTATCGTTTAATATTTTGCTAGGCTTAATTTGGACAATTCAAATCCAACTGAAAAAGGAACAATTGCATATGCACGCCAACTAGTGTAAAATTAGTTATTAATACAGATAGTTTTCTAAATGTTCTTTATTAACTTGTATTATGCAGGGAATAAGTGCCTAGACATGGCTGACACACCCAGCTACATGCTGCCTGTTCTTCCTGGTAGTCTAATGGAAGTTATTTCCCCATCGTTTTTGCCACCAGCAGAGGCTCCATACCCTGCCCTCACAGAAAGTGATGTAGCCGAGCCACCTCTACCTCCTGTCTCTAAGTTAACGCCAAACTCTGACGGTGGTGTTGCATCACCTCCAACCGGATCACGACCTAGTGGTCATCAGCGCATGACCGCCTGTATCTTCTTGTCATCTCTATCAGTGCTTCTCATATCGCTTCTGCTACTCTAAACCAGTACATGACCATCGTCACATTTCCATTCATTTTGTAAACCAATCTGTTTGTCTCTTGGTTGTAGGCAGTTTGGAGCTTTTGCTGCAATACAATACTTATCAATTTTTTCTTCCCACTATGGTGTAATCTAGCTTATGGTTCTTCCATTTTGATCTTTTGATTATATTTTGAGAGCATGTAATGTTATAAAACTATTTGACAAACTCGTGGGATTAGATTCTTTGCGCTCAGGCCAGGATCAGGCACCTGAGCTATCGTTGTAAGAGTAATGATGTAGCAATGGCTACTTAAGAAATTGCAGATGGTGAAATATTTATGATTTCAATTAATTCTTTGATGGTGAAAGTCATTTGATAGCAAAAAAAAAAAAAAAATGAAAAAAAAATAAAAAAATTTGCCACTGTTTTAAACCTTGGCTAACTATTGCAACGGCTAAAAACCGTGGCTACCTTGCCATGGCTTATAACCGTGGCTAGGGTTAGCCACGGCTTAAAATCGTTGCTACTTAATTAGATACGGTTTTAAACCGTTGCTAGTATCCATACTTTATCACGGCTTAAAACCGTGGCTATTTTTGCCACGGCTAAAAACCGTTGCTATTCTTCTTGCAACGGTTTAAAACCGTGGCTAAATGCTGAAAATCACCACTCCTCTTCAAGCATAAAACCGTTGCTACAATGTTTAGCAACGGTTTATAGCCGTTACAAAGAATTTCGCGATGCCTCTGTAGCCCACGGCTCTTAGCCGTGACAATGGGTTATGCCCACGGTATAGAACCGTTGCTAATGGGGATTTTTGGTGTAGTGGTTGGAGCCACTAATTAAAAAGCTTTCAACCAAATTTATTTGGAAGGTTGGGGCCCTTGATTGTGGCATCACATGCATCATAGACTAGCCTGATCAGGTGCTAGTTTATTTAGATATTATGTTGAATTTCTGAATAGCTTTATAAAATAAATATTTTGATATTCATTTTTTATTAATCGTGGTTTAAGAGCAAGCTCACTTTTGTTGCTTGATTCGGTTATATTTATGATGTGCTTGCTAATGCCCATTAAAAAAAGGTTTAAGACTTTATTTCTTTTTCCCTTGTTTTACAAAGTACAGGTAAAGATATTAATTAGAATGAAATTTACAATTTAGAATTTTTTATTAATCAGAAATGGTTATTTGAAGAAGCCACCAAACCTCAATAAAGATCTGTACATTCTGAAATAACAAGACTAAATTTAAGATTTGATAACTCCGAGAAAAAATATCTAAACAGAATATTGGAAACCCAAAATTTTCTTCTTGTGGTTGTAATTATTTTTCCAATATCAATAAATTTTTTTTTCTAAGCAATGCACTTATCTATACTGATCACACCCCCAAGCGTCAATTTCCAAATTGGTCTTCTCATGCCTGCATCAATTCAATTCAATAATGATGTTTACCAATGAACACACAGTTCCAAAGATGAACAATTAAAAGGTTTAAGCCCATTTCTACCTTATATATACCCAACTAGCCATCCTTTCTTGTAATCAAAATCTTTTCTAAGAAATACTAATTGTAGTTGTTGAAATGGGAGGCAAAGGAAACAATGGATGTGGTGGCAAAGGCGGAGGAGGTGCTGATTCCAAAGGCAGTGGTGGTTCTAGTGGTGGTCATGCAAAAGGAGGTGGTGGATCCACTGGTGGTGATTCCATGAAGGCACCTGGTGGTGGAGGCAGCTACATTTCAAGGTCTGGTTTTGAGAGTAACCCTCAGGGTTACTTTTCCGGCCTTCATGAAAGCCAGAAGGGAAGCAAGTAATTTAAGTGCTATGGTTATGTTGAAGTTACCTTTGTGTTTCTTCTTTTAGTATCAACTAAATGTAAGTTGAGACCTTCAGTTAATCAACTTTTTATCAATTAAGTATTACAAAGACCTAATTTATACATGTTCAAACATGGATTTTGGTTGTAGTCCTCCACAGTCATCATGGATGGCTTATTTGAAACGATCATACTAATTCCTATGCTTCCTGCAATTTCACTTAATGAGCTTGCCAGTAGAGGGAACTAGCAAGTCAGCCAATGATCTGCAACATCGTAATCATATATCCAATTATGCATTAGTATTATTTAGTAATGATAATCTCACAAGTGAATTTTGAAATTTGCTTTCACAAACAATGCCAAGCTTTTCCATTAAAGCAAAATTTTCTGCTCAAGCAATGTTGTACCTAAAGGAAGCTTTAACAATATTTTGGCTTCTTCCACCACTGTATGAACATAATTGGCAGCTCTGTAAATCATAGTATACCTAATGTTGAAAGTAATGTAAAAAAACAAGAACAAGAGTAGGGAGGAAAACATAAAGTTGTATTATTCATTGATATGAGCCTCTATATATAGAGGTAACAATTACATAGTATCTCAATTAAAAACGAGATATGAAACTCATGCCAATAAGGAATTTAAATCCTACTCCATAACAAAGAAGATATCTTTACTTGTTTGGACTATTCGCACAATCTTAGTTTAACTGCAACACTTCCTCTTGTGACGTCCAAACGCGACGTTACGTTACGTTGATGAAGCACGCCATGTTGCCTCGTTAAAACCTTGCCAAGTAACAAAACCCAGTGGGAAAAAATAACCTTGGTCGAAGGAAAAAAAAGTACAACGCATCATTTCCTTGAAGATGAAGTAAATGTTTCGAGAAAATCTTCATTGCGCATCAAATCTCCGCCTCATGCCAACGTCTCCCTCTGATACCAACAATCAAGGGAGATCAGACAATTTACGTAGTCCGATACTACGTACATGTTTATCGAAAGTTGCTTTCGATAAAGCTTTTGTGAAAAGATCTGCCACATTGTCATCAGATCTAACCTTTTTACTTCAATCTTCAGGAGTATTTGTTGCTGCTAATTATAGAAGAACTTCGGCGATATATGCTTAGTATGTATTGTCGCCTTTGATGTAACCTAGCTTCATTTGTTCAATGCAAGCGGCATTATCCTTGTAAATGCATGTAGGTTCATCTGTGGTTGACTTCAAACCACAAGTACTTCGAGTATGCCTAATTATGGATCTCAACCATACACATTCACGAACTGTTTCGTGAAGAGCAATAATCTCTGCATGATTCAAAGAAGTAGCAACAAGAGTCTACTTTGTTGACCTCCAAGATATTATTGTGTTCCCCATGGTAAGTACAATAATGCGCCTATTGCACTTAGGTAGGGCACCTCTGCCTCTAGTAATGCCTCGTCCTCCTACTTGAGACGGAATGGATCTTTCTTCGGATTCGAACTCCGGACGATCATGGGAGTGCTATACAAGGCTTAGTTTTATCCTCATTAAAGCACCTTAAAAATTTCTAAATATAACCCGATTGGTGAATCATAATCCCATCGGCACAGTGTTCGATCTCCAATCCAAGGAAAAATTGTGTTTTCCCAAGATCCTTCATCTCTAATTCAAACTTCATGTGCTCAGTAGTTTCTTTTAACTCCTCTAAAGTTCCAATCAAATTTATGTCATCGACATAAATCGCAACAATAGTAAACCCGAAACTTGTTCTCTTAATGAACACGCAAGGGTATAACTCATTGTTTATGTATCCCCTTGTAACACCCCTACTTTTCTAATGACAATAAATATTTATGTTCATAAAATTCAATTGAAAATTTTATTTTAAATCTTCTTTTGTTTGACAAGTCGTATTTCTCAAAATCCAGTCAACTTTCTTACCTTCCGAATCTCAGGACGAGATTCCATTTATCGTGTGTATAATGTAACACCCCTAAATTTCATAAAAATTAATTTATTTTATTTTGAATAAAATAAAATAGGGTTACATTTAATTGAATTCAGGTTTCAAAATTTTAGGGTTTATTTGGTGAGTTAAAGGGTGGGTGCCCTCAAAATGTTTAGTGGGGGCAAATAGCCACCCACAATATAAAGCAAAACCCTTTTTTTCCCTTATTCTCTTGTGCAACAGGAAGAACAACTCTTCCTCTTATCCTAATTGGCAGAGACGATGGCGATGGAGAGGTGTTGGTGGCGCTGGGAATGGCGTGGGAGAAATCGCTGGCGAGAGGATGATGGGATGATTGCGTTGGCTGCACAAATCCTTTGCGATTTTGGTGAGTTTCTTATTTGAAAGATTTTTTTTGATTTTGGTTGAAATTTATAGAAGAAAGGTTGGTATTATAGGTTAATTGTTTGATGATTTTTCAATGAGTTCATCTCTCTCAGATCTCCCATTCTTTTATCTCTTTCTTCTTAGTACTTATTACACATTTACCAGGCTGTTTTGTGTCCTTCTTCATATACTTCCATGTATGTATATAAGGATTGATGGATGGCTCCATCTGTTTGTGCTTATATGCTTCAAAATTCAAAGGGGTTGAATTCAATATTAGTAGGGTTCTGTACTCGAAAGTGCCTTAGGAAGGGAAATGGTCTAATTCCTGGTTTGATTGCTTGCTGTTTGCTGCAGCTGCAGCTTGTTGCTTGCTGCCTCTTCTTTTACTCTCTTTATTCATGTTGTTGCATGATATTCACATAATTATTAGGGGTAGGCATAAACCGATTTTAATTCAGTTAACCGACCGAAGCGATTTTCAAATTCGGTTCGGTAACCGAACCGAAATATGAGTAGAAAGAAAAAATTTAAACCGAACCGAACCAATTATAAACGGTTCAAAATCGGTTTACGATTTTGAACCGACCGATTTATAACCGAACCGACCGATTAATTAGATATATATAAATAACTAAATAACAAGTAGGTGTCAATACTTGATTAGTGCAACAAATGCACTGCAATACACCATGTTGCACTAAATCACCCTCTTCTCTCAAAGTTTTCAATTTTGGGTTAAAAATTGGGTCTATATAAAAATAAGACCTGTAAAAAATTGGGCATGTTTTAATGAAAGTCTTACAAATGCTTGAGCCTGGAATTTCGACCCAACCGAACCGAACCGATCCAAAATTCGGTTCAATCGAATTCATCGCTTTACAAATACAAAATTCGATTTCGGTTTGGGTTTTGGGCAAACCGAATGAAATCGGTTCGAAATCGGTTTGGGGCTCAAAACCGAACCGAACCGACAATGCCTACCCCTAATAATTATTACATAATATATCCCTTAATTTAAGCATGCTAGTGTTTCGATTATTATATTGTATAGTAATTATTTCGTTTTCATGTCTTTGTAGGAATTTGATCGTAAACGATGAAATCATATTAAGACGATAAGTTAAGGAACGACAGTTAATCGGTTCTAACGGTGGTATAAAGCAGATGGTCACAAACCTAAACCCAAAACCTAATTCATAACCTAAACCCAAAACCTAATCCATAACCTAAACCCAAACCCAATGCCAAGCCCAATGCTACCCAAGGAATCTTCTCAAAATTATACATTGATGAATCATTCCCTCATTTCATCCCTATTCATCTTGATAATTTTCTATAAATAGAATATTATAGGGTGAGAAAAGAGGGAGGAAGAGAAGGGGAGAAAAAAAATTAGAAAAATATCAAAACCTCTTCCTCACAAGTGATTCTCAAATTGATTCTCCTCACCACTCATCCATCTCTCACTCACTCAACAATCACTTCTATCCTTCACCTCGCCACCACCATCACCCGAGCACCACTTCCACCTCCAGACAGCACAACCGCCACCATCAGCACCATGAAACAGGGTCGTGACAACCCTGTTTCACATCAAATTTCCACCTCGCGACCCAGACAGACCGTCCACACCAACGAGTTCCGCCATCACCGCCCTCTCTTCTTCTTTGCCTCCCTCTCTTCGCCACTGTCCAGCCACCACAACCACCGTGAAACAGAGCCTCACCGGGGCTCTGTTCCGCCTCGCCACAACGTCCCTGTTCCTCCTCTTCTCTCGACCTCTCTTCGGCTCGAGCTCCTTCCTGCCACCCTATTTCGCGACCACCGTTAAAATTGGACGGAGCACCACCGCCACAACCTCGCGAGACAGAGCTCGCAAGTAGAAACAGGGAGTCCATGTTCCTCGTCCTCCTTCATTTTTGTTGTGGTTTTCTCACTGTTTCCTCACCTTCTTTATTCTTTTGGAGGTTCTTGAACCATTTGGAGGTCGAGGAGACTCGCGACGAGCACGGAGGAAGGCGGAGCAGTGCTGCTGCTCGCTGGAGAAGACGAGCGGTATTGTAGCAGAGGCGAGAGACTGAGTCAAATTCAGTTTTTTGCTATTCACACCCCTGGTTCTGCTTTGTACCACCACAGATTGTTTTGGGACCATTTGTCTCGGGATTCGTGTTTGCACCACTTGCTGATCTGCTGAGTACCACCACATCGAGTTTGTGACAAAATAAATTGGTTGTATAAGTTATTTTGATTTATTTTACTGAATTATGTGCTTAATTGTTAATTACAATTTATTTCTGAATTTTTGATAAATTGTTTTCACCTTGCATGTTCGAGAAATTATACTTGATATGTTTGGTAGTTAGAATTACCCTTTATCAATATTCAAAGCATGTGCTAAAAATATTAAGCTTAAACTTTGATTAAGTGTGCCCTAAAAAGACACTTAATACTTGGTAAGAGCGTATTTGCTTGAAATAATTTGTTAATGTTTGAAAGAAACATGATATAATTTGAATTGGATTTTAACGATCACATATTCGGTGTAAGCAAGGGATTCTCATCCCTAAAGCTTCTCGTTTTTAAATTCAGTAATTTAGATTTAAAATATTTTTGCTAACTCATTGGTGAGTCCAAGCCCACAAAATCCATCTCATCTATCTTTTATTTTAGTTTTCTTATTTGTAATTTATTTTTAGTTTAGTTTTAAAAACACAGTAACCCCATTTTCCATTTAAATTAGTTTAGATAATTTCTAAAATTCAATTTAATCTACCTTCCTCGTGGGATCGACCCGTACTTGCTGTTGTCTACCAGTTAGGCATCGTGCACTTGCGGTTATTACAAGTGGGCTGAATTAACCTATTTATTTAGGTTAGTTAAACTTGCATCAAGTTTTTGACGCCGTTGCTGGGGAAGGTTACGGTGTAATTGAATTTAAGATTTATTTTCACTAATTATAAAAAAAATCAGAAAAATTAGAATTTTTTTTTTTAAAAACAAAACAAATTTTTTATTTTTATTTTTATTTTGTTATTTTTACACTCATTTTGTGTTTGATTTTTGCAGATTAAATGCTTTTCGAGGAAATTGGACGATCCTGCAAAAACATCAAGCACATTTTATTTTTATTTTTTGTGAGGAGAGTTTTAATTTTATTTTCACCTCGTTTTACGAGTGTGTGGTGTAATAATTTTTAAAATTTACTGTTTTTCATTTTGTTTAATAAAAAAAAATCCAAAATTCTCTAATTCAAAAGAATTATAGGGAAACAATTTTAATTGTTACCCAATAATTTTTATGATTTAGAAATCCGACTTCTAAGACCAAGACCAGTAAATTCATTTGCATGTGCTTGTGTGCTGATTGAAACAGATAAAAAGAAGTCGAATTTTTTTTTGAATTGTGCTAACTTTTTGTGCAGAACGGAATACGTACACTGTAAGTATTTCTATCACACGCAATGTATTAGTGACCGGGTGCTTCGTGTAATTGTTTGAAATTGTGTGATTGGTTGTTTAATTTCTGTAATTGTGGATGTTAAACTTTAGTATTTCATAATAAGCAGACCCAGCTTCTAAATAGAAACTGGTGGGACTTGATATCCCCACCTCATCACTCTAGCTGTGTGCAACCAATAGACAAACATAATTAAAATCAATTAGCAAGTTAGATAGAGCCATCTTTTAGGTACGGTGTTCATAAGACAACCAAGACCAAGGTGAATCCAATAATTTTTGTGTTGACCGCTGCTAAAAGTGACGATGGGTTTAATCATTCAATGAACTCCAAGAGGCCACTGCCACAAGGGTAATTTACCCGGTACGCCGAGTCATAAGTAAGCTACGATCCACAAAAATGATTGGTGTAACTAATAGTTTTGGGTTAGGAACACAAGCCTCAAGTGTGCATTTAACATCACATCGTTCTCACATCTATTGGCTTACAGAGCGGTAGCACAAGGAAGTACTTAATTGGACAATTGTGACCTCCTTCTCTTGTACGATAATCCGGTTTCTTTGAAACAAAACTCTAGCCTACTGATTTTGAACTTTACGGTGTAAAGTGTACACTCTTAGGATCAACTTGTAGCACCCATTGCTGTGTCATAAAGATTACATAAGAAATAATTGTCCCCCAAAGATAAAAAGATAATTGCTCTAAAAAACGTTGATTGGTTAGGGAGGCATGTTTCTTGTGCATTTATTGGTTGCTGATTGCATGTGAGCCTGTGTATATTTTTAGAGTTAATGCTTTAAAAAAATGAACACAAGGGATTATCTAGCCTATTTTTTCGAGCAAGTCAATTCATTTTATGACATGCGACGACCTGATTATGATCCATATGTAGATTTTTACAACTCAGGTCTAGCCTATCATCCTGACTTCTCATGGTCAGTACCATGAAGGCCCTCTAGACACTCCTCAGACTCCTCCGACTTTAATTCCTAATAATGAGTTAGAGGATATCATGAACATTTTTATAAAGCGAATAGGAGAAGTGCTTGTGCAAAATTTTCAGGATATCACAGAATTGACAGCTATTTATCAACAAAAATCCCAAGCTATTCAAAAACTTGAGATGACTGTGAGTCAGATAGCTGAGTCACTTCCTGAGATAGAGTCAGAAAAATTCCCTAGCCAACGTATTTCCAACCCAAATGGTCAATTTGAAATTAGTGGCACATCTGAGCCGGATAGTGAAGATGTCCAATTTACTACTACCCTTAGGAGTGGAAAACTGGTTGACAATCAGGTAGGAATGCCTGACATGAGTGTTATTATATCCTCACCCAATGTTACACAGGTTGCATCCTCCTCTCATACGAATGCTGATAAAGCCTTATTTATTGATGAACCTGTAGATTCTGAGACACTACAGACATCTCCTTCCCATGTTGACTCATGCCTCCCTAGTGACTCATGCATCGAATCAAACTGTGAACATTCTTTAGAGTCTCCCCTTGACTGTTTAGAGGCTAGTTTGACTCAATTTAGTTTAGACTTTGATGTTGATGATTCCATTAGGGAAGTCAATGATTTGCTTGACTCAGTCCCCATTGTGGATCCTAGTTATAAATGGAAGTCTAAAGTGAAGCCTCTTCCACTCAGTGAGTCAAAACTAGTCCCATCAGTTGAGCCACCTGAGCTTGACCTTAAACAATTACCTGACATCCTCAGGTATGCATTTTCAGGTGATGAGTTGTCTAGACCAATATCTCTATGTGATTCATGTGATGAGCCTGTACCACCTGATATATCCATCATCTCATCTACTTGCATCACATCCCCATTTACTAAGGCTACTTTCACCGATCCCTTGTGTTGTAATGAGGATTTCAATTTTCACCATCCTGATGTGAAAATAATCCAATCTTCTGATTTGGAACCAAACTTAGGATGTTCCATTTTAGAAGTAAGGGATGATCCTTTGTTGCATACCACTACTTGCGACTCATTCATGTCTAAGATCCCTACTGACTTCCAAGGAATGCGAGCTTCTTTACAATTTCTATATGATTTTAGATGGTGTCTTTGCAACTTTTGGGATGTGCTAGTATATCTTTTGTCGCATGTGGTTGCTATTTTGAGTGGACTGATCCTCAACTGTTCAGGTTGTTGATATACGACCATAGACTAAGTGTTTGTCATGTTCTTCCTCTCCACTTTTCGATACATCATTTTTTAGGAAGAATATTTGTCGGGCTAATGACGTTAAACCAAGCGCTCCTAGGAGGCAGCCTAGCTTTAGTTGTGTGTCTCTGCTGTTAGTCTGGATTGATTTTCGAGTACCCTATTTAGTTGTGTTTCACTCATACTCGTTAGCTCCGTAACAGTTTTGACTTACAACTTGTTTTTTTTAGTTTTCTTTGTTTGTGTCGAATCTACAGTTTATCGATTTCTAATGAAAACTCCATGATTCTTATGTTTGTGAGCTTCATTGATGGATGACTTCTTGGAAATTGGTAAAATCTTCACCACGGTAATACTGTTCTAACCTCATCTCATGTACTTATTTCATTCATTTGTCAGAATTATTTTGTTGAACATTGAGGACAATGTTTGGATTAGGTTTGGGGGTAGGGTTCATGAGTCAGTGAATTTTTTTGTAGTGTTTTCTTTTCTTATTCTTAAAAAAAATAAAAAATAAAGATTTTTCAATGAAGATAAAGATGTGAGAATGAAGAAAAAATTGATGGTGCGCAACATTGGTTTATTCTTGATAGCCCTAATTGTTTGTTGAATGGGTGTATACATTCCTAGAAACTTTTCTTAGAATCCTTTGACATTCCTTATTAACCATTACCCAAGCCCCATTACAACCCAACAAAGTCCTAGTTGATCTTAGGTAAAGGTTGGTTTTGCAGATGTGGAGATTTAATAACCAAGACCTATGGTGTTTGATTCAACATTCCCAAAAGTAATTGATATTCCTGTCCATGAGATCATGTTTATTCCATTCTTGAAAAGTTCGTTCTTCATATTAGTATATGTGAGATGATTGTTTTCCATTATTTACTCTTTTCCTCACATATAAACTGAGTGAAATACCAAATCTCTGAGTGCTTTATTGTGAGTGACATGAGAGGTTTGAAATCAAAACAAACTTTCTACGGGAGATTTAGTCATTGATTTACTCTGAAATGAAAAGTTATGTTGATAGTGCCATCCACACACACACATTGAGTTGAGGATGATTGCGAATTTTTCTCTAACTTGTGGAGAATATTAAATTATTTGGAAATTTGTTGATACACTAAAATGACACTGTTGGTTTCTTGCATTTCTTGAAGTTTTAAAATGAACACTGTTTGACCAAGTTTTGACTGAGTCAGTAATGTTTGTTGGTAACATTTCTGGAAACCCTCATGAGACTATAACTCGTCCACTAGAGATAATCTAGGGGTTTAAAGTCTTGTTGCACGTTTAAGATAAGTGCAACCGATGATACCTGCGAAAGTGAGTTAGGATTTTCTTTTTATTGTTTTGCTCGAGGACTAGCAAAATATAGGTTGGGGGTATTTGATATTCACATAATTATTACATAATATATCCCTTAATTTATGCATGTTAGTGCTTCGATTATTATATTGTATAGTAATGATTTTGTTTTCATGTCTTTGTAGGAATTTGAGCGTAAACGATGAAATCATATTAAGGCGACAAGTTAAGGAATGACAATTAGTCGATTCTAACGGTGGTATAAAGCAGATGGTCACAAACCTAAACCCGAAACCTAATTTATAACCTAAACCCAAAACCAAATCCATAACCTAAACCCAAAACCTAATCCATAACCTAAACCCAAACCCAATGCCAAGCCAAATCCTACCCAAGGAATCTTCTCCAAATTATACATTGATGAATAATTCCCTCATTTCATCCCTATTCATCTTGATAATTTTCTATAAATAGAAGATAATAGGGTGAGAAAAGAGGGAGGAAGAAAAGGGGAGAAAAAGAATTAGAAAAATATCAAAACCTCTTCATCACAAGTGATTCTCAAATTGATTCTCCTCACCACTCATCCATCTCTCACTCACTCAGCAATCACCTCCATCCTTCACCTCGCCACCACCATCACCCAAGCACCACCTCCACCTCCATACAGCACAACCGCCACCATCACCATCGTGAAACAGGGGCGTGACAACCCTGTTTCACATCAAATTTCCACCTCGCGACCCAGACAGACCGTCCACACCACCAAGTTCCGCCATCTCCGCCCTCTCTTCTTCTCTGCCTCCCTCTCTTTGCCACTGTCCAACCATCGTGAAACAGAGCCTCACCGCGGCTCTGTTCCGCCTCGCCACAGCGTCCCTGTTCCTCCTCTTCTCTTGACCTCTCTTCGGCTCGAGTTCCTTCCTGAATCCCTATTTCGCGACCACCATTAAAATTGGACCGAGCACCACCGCCACCACCTCGCGAGACAGAGCTTGCAAGTAGAAACAGGGAGTCCCTGTTCCTCGTCCTCCTTCGTTTTTGTTGTGGTTTTCTCACCGTTTCCTCACCTTCTTTATTATTTTGCAGGTTTTTGAACCATTTGGAGGTCGAGGAGACTCGCGACGAGCACGGAGGAAGGCGGAGTAGTGCTGCTGCTCGCTGGAGAAGACGAGTGGTACTGTAGCAGTATTGTAGTAGCACTGTAGCAGAGGCGAGAGACTGAGTCAAATTCAGTTTTTTGCTATTCACACCCCTGATTCTGCTCTGTACCACCATAGAGCGTTTTGGGACCATTTGTCTCGGGATTCATGTTTTCACCACCTGTTGATCTACTGAGTACCACCACATCGAGTTTGTGACAAACTAATTGGGTTGTATAAGTTATTTTGATTTATTTTACTGAATTATGTGCTTAATTGTTAATTACAATTTATTTCTGAATTTTTGATAAATTGTTTTCACCTTGCATGTTCGAGAAATTATACTTGATATGTTTGGTAGTTAGAATTACCCTTTATCAATATTCAAAGCATGTGCTAAAAATATTAAGCTTAAACTTTGATTAAGTGTGCCCTAAAAAGACACTTAATACTTGGTAAGAGCGTATTTGCTTGAAATAATTTGTTAATGTTTGAAAGAAACATGATATAATTTGAATTGAATTTTAACGATCACATATTCGGTGTAAGCAAGGGATTCTCATCCCTAAAGCTTCTCGTTTTTAAATTCAGTAATTTAGATTTAAAATATTTTTGCTAACTCATTGGTGAGTCCAAGCCCACAAAATCCATCTCATCTATCTTTTATTTTAGTTTTCTTATTTGTAATTTATTTTTAGTTTAGTTTTAAAAAACATAGTAACCCCATTTTCCATTTAAATTAGTTTAGATAATTTCTAAAATTCAATTTAATCTACCTTCCTCGTGGGATCGACCCGTACTTGCCGTTGTCTACCAGTTAGGCACCATACTTCCTCACGTTAGTTTCTCACCTCTCTTTTAAATCACAGTACTCCCACTGCCACCACCGCCTTGAATGGGAATTCTTTGATCATTAATTAGGTCAACTTGAAGGTGGCGTAGGCACCAACGAGACCGCTCGGGACGCGCTCACCAAAAACGACGGCACGTATCAAAGAATTCCCATTCAAGGCGGTGGTGGCAGTGGGAGTACTGTGATTTAAAAAAGAGGTGAGAAACTAACGTGAGGAGAGGGGAAAAACTAACATGAGTTAACAGAGAGTTGGGGGTTTTAGTTTTCTCTTTAGCCACTCTCTCCTCGACACGTGCACGATAGCACGCTCTGGCGCTCTCCTGGCGTTAGGCCTGGCTCTCCAGATGCGTTGGATCTACTATAAGAAACTGGACAACTTGACTTTCTAAACTTTTCATTAATCCAACAAGTCAATTCTTCCAATCGTTACTTCTCTCCAATAACTTTTCATCAATTGACTCTGTATCCACAAAAATAGGAGCTAATTCTAACACTCGTAAGGAAAAGACAATCATATAAGCATGAAAAGAAGATCAAATCAATTTTTGCATCCTTGTAACAAAGGAATGTGATTTCTCGACAAAAAGCAAAAAAATTCATGAAATATTTATTTTTCTCGAGTTATCAAAATTTCTTTTTGAAATCCGAAATATTTATTTTTTTTGTTGCACCAATCTCAATTTCAGTACATTTTAACCCGTTATAACCTTAGTTACAATTTTGTTATATAAGTGATTCTTATTCAATATGAAATTTGTATGACATTATGGGTCTTGTGAGACTCTTTATGTTGTATGTAAAAGTTTAAAATGCTTAAATTATAGTGTTATTTCTATTTTGACCCCCATTAGTTTATATATATTTTTCGTTGGTTTCCAAAGTTTTTCGAATCTCGTCTAACCCCCATGACCATGAGGTTAATGTCGTGGACCAACTTTTTTCATCCAATAATTTTCAAATGGCCAAACTATCTTTCACTTAATGCACATGTGCAAGGCGCGTGTCAAAGTTCATCCGGTTTGAATTAAATCTAATTACCAATCTTACCATCATATGGACATTGAGAGATGCCACACCCAAATATTTCTCTTCTCCATTGAAATAACAAAGTTTAATCTAAAAAAAAATAAAAAAATAAAAAATAAACCAATCAAATAAGCTTTCATGCCTCTCTAATGGAAGACCTCTCTATTTGTTATTCTTTACTCTAGCTCGCAATTGTCTTATCATTATAACAACCCAGTATTATCCAACCCTAACCCCTCATCCTACCAGTGTATAGTTCAAAGACCTTGTTGAACCACTCATAATTTCATTTGGATTTTGAAAGTAGGGTTCCTTACCATCTTGAAGGGACCAATTTTTGCACTATTGTAGAATCTTTGAGTGACTACAAATTTTTGCTTTGAGTTTATGAAATAGAAATATTTTGGGTAGGTTATTTTTGTGAAGGGATATATTTTTACCAAATGTTGGTGTTCTAGGATTTGTACGTAGAAGAAACAGTGTCAATTTTTTTTCTTCTCATTATCCATTACTATGGTTCATGTGAAATTTTTGCAAGTAGTGAAAGCATAATGAAAAACAATAATGAAGGGGAGAAAATGAGTTTGGGAATGGCATGATCATTCGTTTGATGTTTGATTGGTGGTTAGATTTAAATCAATCTCGATGAATTTTGACATGTGCTTTGCACACATGCGTTAAGTGAAGGGTGGCTTGGCCATTTGGAAAATGTTGGATGAATAAGTAGGTCCATTGCATTGACCATAGTCATGGGGGTTAAACAGGATTAGTAAAAACTTTGGGGGCCAATAAAGAATAGAAGTAAATTGATGGGGCCAAAACGGAAATAAATGAAATGGAGACCAAGATAATCCGAATTAGAGATCTACTACAAGAAACTGGACAAATTGACTTTCTAAACTTTTTATTAATGCACTCAATTCTTCCAATCTTAACTTCTCTCCATTAACTTTTCATCAACTGATTCCGAATCCACAAAAATAGGAGCTAATTCTAACAACTCTTAAGGAAAAGGATAGTCATATAACCATGAAAAAGAAGATCAAATCAATTTTTGCATCCTAGTTACCAAGGAATGTGATTTCTCGAAAAAAACGAAAATTTCACAAAATATTTCTTTTTCTCGAGTTACCAAAATTTCTTTTGAAATCCAAAATATATATATATTTTTTTTTCGGCCAATATCAATTTCGATACATTTTAACCCATTATAACCTTAGTTTAGTATTAAAATTTTGTTACTTATGCAATATGAAATTTGTATGACATTATGAGTCTTGTGGGACTATTTATGTTGTATGTAAAGTTCAAAATGCTTAAATTATATTGGTAACATCAAAGTTACAATAATTTGTTTTACGTTTTTTCTATACACAACAAAATATTTCATGAAATATTTTCATAAAATCAACTTACCAAAATTACCTCAAAAAATGAAATCACAATCTTGCTAGTTACAATATAACCGTACTTCAAATCAGTCAAAACATCACCAAAACTAAGTTTTTCCAACCAATTGCACCCCAAATGGATGCTAGATTCATAAAAGTGTAAACTTCCTATGAAATGGGGGTTTGGGTACAAACCTATTGAGAAGATGTCGGTGCTAGAAAACAAAATCACCAACAAAGTTGTGAGCTGGGAATGATTCTAAAGAAAAATCTCATTTTTTCTGATACTGGTTTGAACTTTTTTTCTCCTTCTTCGTAGAGATTGCTATCTATAAATAGAAGAGAGGAGAGTAAATAAGAAAGAAGAGAGAAAAGTGTTGGGTTTTGGCTTTTCTCCAACATGAACATGCATGATTGAGCCATAGTATTGTAAGTGAAATGTCACGACCCGATCCACATGAAACAATATTGTCCGCTTTGGGCTCAACCTAACTATCCGCACGGCTTTAAAACGCGTTGTGTCATGTAGATCCAAACTCGTACATATATAACACATCTCCATCCCTTACCAAGGTGATGTGGGACTATAACACCGAGGTAGCCTACCAGCCTCCTGAGCCTGCCCACACATGGAGCTGCCAGCCTCAGAGCCCGCCCACACAAGGTAGCCCATTAGCCTCAGAGCCTGACCAGTCAATGTATTACATGAAATCTTTAAACAAACACCGGACCAAACTAGTTATTGGTAGCAGCTACTATTCCCATGCTCTTTCATTTTGGTCCCTTATTCTAGTTACTTCTGTTGCAAGATTGTTCCTTCTCATCGTAAGAATTAGTTAGTTCTTTGTTTTAGATGCACTTTGGGTTTGTTGGTCTTCCCTTGTTTATGTTTTTTCCTCACTTACTACATAAGTTGTCATGCAATTATTTTTCAAATCCTATGCAGGCAGAATCACCTAGATGAAGATATCTACAACCAGCTAATGCAGAAAGCATTGGATGAGGGATATGATGTAACAGAACTCCACAAGAAAACACACACGGACCCTCCACCTGAAGATGAAGAAGAGAAAAATGATACAAAAGGCATCCGGTGGATCAAATCAATATTCAGAAACTAATATCGAGAACAATCACTAATCATCGGAAGTGAAAATAATCAAACAAAGCCCATATGTGGCTGATAGGTTGTTGAGACTATAAAGTGTTGTATGTTATTTTCTTGTTGTAAAGCTATGTGTGAGCTTGCTTTGTAGTTAGAGAAGTTTGATTGTGCCCAGGGGCGGGCCTACTAAGGGGCGAATGGGGGGGAGGGGGGGGGGTCAACTTTCAAAATATTTAACTATATATTAGTCTTACAAAAAAATTTAATTATATAATGTATAATACAATAGATTAATTGTTCATTCATTCAACTTTTAGAATATATCTCTGTTGGTGTAGTGGTTGGAAGTTTATTAGTTTTAGCAAACGACCTGAATTCGATACTCTTCGAGCACAAGAAGTTATTTTTTTAATAATTTTTATGCAACTTTATTAGTAATTGCAAACATTAAAAATTGTTTAGTTTAATACAAACTTATTTTTTGTCATTTTGTGCGTATGATTTCTTTATGACTATTCACAATTACTAGTTTTGTCATTGTGACCTGCCCCTACTGTTATGTTTTCAATGCAATTTTATGTAATTGCAAATAGTAAAGAAATAAATTGTTTGTTCACAAGTTGTATAAAACCTCCAATAAATATAATCTTTGGAATTAATATCTAAAATAATAACTATAGAATTCAATGAAAATATATACCATTAGCAAACTCGTACAAAATTTGAACCTTATATAAACCATTTTTTCTATGAAATTTTATTAGGATCATATTATGTTCACAAATTTTAGATTTTTTTAGCTTCAACTAGATACTTATCATAATTATTTTGTGATTTCAGTTATATATTCTAGTTATTACGCTTGTTGGCCCCATGCTAAGTTTATAGATATTGCGACCCTATTATGACTTTAAATTGGACTACACTAGATTCAATTTGGTATATGCAATGTATTTTTGACAATTTTATGTTTTATTAGTTATTAGCTCAAGTAGGATTTTTTTTCTCCACCCTTGATAGCTACTATTATCAACTAATAATTATTAGCCATTTTACCCCCCTTGACTAAACTCTTGGGTCCGCCAATGACTGTAGCCCCTTCAAGTTCTGGTCGAAAACTGCCTTAATAATGTCAAGTTTAATTTTCAACACTCCCTTTTAAACTTGACATCTTTCCAACACCAATCATCATTCTCAACTTCTGAAAAGTATTATATTTGAGAGGCTTTGTGAAAATATCAGCAACTTGATCAAGTAATTTCACATACTCTACCTCTATGTGCATGTTTTCAATGCATTGTCGAATAAAATGATACTTTGTCTCATTATGCTTGCTTTGATCAGAAAACATTGGGTTCTTTGCAAACGCAATGGTTGATTTGTTGTTCATCATGATCTTGGTAGCTTCACTTTGCTCAAAATAAAGTTATTTCAATAATATCTTCAACCAAATTGCATGACAAGCACAAGCAATAGCAACAACATACTTAGCTTCACATGTTGAAAGAGTGACTATGGGTTGCTTTTTAGAACACCAAGAAATTGCATTATTTCCCAAAAGAAAACAAACCTAGTAGTACTCTTTCTATCATCAATGTCTCCAGCATAATCACTATAGCAATATTTCATCAATTTCAACTCATTTGAAGTTGAATAAAAAATTCCATAATCAACAGTACCTTTAAGATAACGAAGAAGTCTCTTGACTGCCTTCATGTGTATCTCTGACGGATTTTTAATAAAGCGACTCACAAGTTCAACTGAAAATAAAATGTCAGGTTTGGTACAAGTTAAATACCTTAAGCTTCCCACAAGGCTTCTAAATAATGTTGGATCATCCTCTTTTTAGCCCTTCCTCATTTCTCGAAAGTTTAATTCAACATTCCATGGGCGTGTTGACAGGATTGCAATCCAACATGTTAAGCTTCTTTAACACTTCTTTTGCATAAGTTTATTGAAAGATAAAAATCTCGTCCTCCATTTGCTCAACTTCAATTCTCAAATAATAGGACATTAGTCCCATATCACTCATCTTAAACTCTTGAGCCATAGCCTTCTTAAAATCTTCAAACATTATTTGATTATTTCCTGTGAATATAAGATTATCCACATAGACACAAACAAATAACATATCTTCATTTTCCTGATTCACATAGAGTGCATATTCGTGAACACATCTAGTGAAACCTTTTTCTTGAAAATACTTATCAAGATGGCTATTCCAGGCTTTTGGAGCTTGCTTTTTTAACCTCAACACCTTGTCCTCAGAACCTTCAATAACAAAACCTGAAGGTTGTTCAATATAAACCTCTTCTTCAAGGAGACCATTCAATAAGGCGGACTTGACATCCATTTGATGGATCTTCCATTGGTTCTGTGCTGCAAGCGATAGTAACGACTAGATTGTCTCCAAACGGGAAACATGAGCATAGACCTCATCATAGTCAATGCCTTGTTTTTGCTTGTAGCCCTTTGTAACAAGTCTCGACTATATCTTTCTACTTCACCCTTGGAGTTCTTCTTTATTTTCTGCACCCATTTGACTCCAATAACTTGATGACCACCCAGAAGTGATGCAAGCTCCCAAGTGTTGTTCTTTTCAATGGCTTGAATTTCCTCCTCCATGGCTTGAATCCATTTCTCATCATTCACAACTTCTTCAAAACTCAAAATCTCATCATTAAAGAACAAGCAAAATAAATTCTCGTCTTCTAGCCTTTCAGTTTCTTCACAGAGATCCATGATGCTTCGATGTCTCCGAGGGCCTTTACTTGAGCTAGATGAAAAAGAGGATGATGATGTTGTTGTAGAAGATGATGTTGGTGTTGTTGGAGGTATCATTTTGCCTTGAGGTTCTTGTATCAGAGTTTCTTCTTCATCAAAGTAAGGGAGAAAATCATAAGTCGCTTCATCTTGTGTACTCCAAACCCATGTTGAATCTTTTTCAAATTCGACATCTCTGCAATCATGACTTTGTTGTTGCTTGGATTGAAGAACTTGTATCCTTTTAAGTTCTCACTGTAGCCAATAAACACAACCTTTTTGCTCCTATCATCAAGCTTTGATCTTTCTTGTTCTTGTTCTAGAACTTGAACACAGGTAATAGACCCAAAGACTCACAAGTGAGACACATTTTGTTTCCATCCACTCCATGCTTCTTGGGGCATCACGTCCTTCAAACTTTTGGTAGGTGAACGATTAGAGAGATAAATTGCACATGCAACTACTTTGGTCCAAAACTCTTTTGACATCGACTTGCTTTTCAACATGGTTCTTCCCATATAGAGGATTATTCGGCTCTTCCTTTTGATGACTCCATTTTGTTGCGGAGATCTAGGAACGGTCATGGGACGACTAATTCCATGCATCTCACAAAAGGGCCTTGAATTCGTTGGAAGTGAACTCTCCACCTCTATTGGTTCTTAGAGATTTGATTTCGTAGCCACTTTCTTTCTCAACAAGAGCTTTGAACTATTTGAATGCCTCACTCTTTTGCTTTAAGAAGTAAACCCATGTTTTTCTTGAATAATCATTAATAGAAAATAGGAAGTAAGAGCTTTTACCTAGAGATGAAGGCTTTATTGGACTACAAACATTCACATGAGTAAGTTGAAGTGGCTCGGTGGCTCTTGAGTTGGATTGTTTAGGAAAACTCATTTTTGAATGTTGCCAAGTAAACATGCTTCACATAATTGATCAGGGTGATCAATTGTTGGAATACCTTTTACCATCTTCTTTGCTCCCAAATCGTTAAGCCCTCCAAAATTTAAATGCCTATATCTGATGTGCCAAATCTATGATGAATCTTTAACACACATCTTCAAACGCATGTCTCCTATGGTCTTTATATCCAATACGAATATGCGATTTCTCGTCATAAAAACCTTAGCAATAAAATTCCTTTCTTTTAATCTAAGCCAAAGAAAGTGATCATCCATGTTTATATTGAAACCACTCTCCATAAGTTGCCCAATACTCAAAATATTATTTTTCATTTTTGGAATGTAATAAACATTAGGTAGAATTTTATGGCTCCCATTTTTTGTCTCAAACAAACTTGTGCCTTTGCCTTTAATCTCTACCTTCGAATCATCACCAAAGTGCACATTGCCTGTCACTTTTGTGTCAAGTTTCACAAATTTGCTTCTATCGTCTGGTTGCTAGCTCCATTGTCTAGGTACCAAAAACTTTTATCACCATGGGCTTCTTCCTTATGCGGAAGGAATAATGTGGGCTCCTTCACATCTTCCCTGTGCATGATGAGCTTTGTCTCTGCTTTTATGTTCTTGGTTTGACATTCCCAAGAATAGTGTCCATATCTTCCACAAGAATAACATTCAATTTGACATGTGTCATTTTTACCTCATTGTATCTTCCATAGTTGCCTCTTCCTCTTCCACGACCTCTTGAAGGATTTTGATATATTCCCTCGTGAGAAGAATTGTGATCAACTTGTCCTTTTCCATGACCACGGCCTCGACCAGCACGAGTAACTCTATATGCATTAATCTCTACCTTCAAATCCAATCCTTGTCAAACATTAGACTATTTTGGTACCTCTCGGTTAAAAGGTGTTAAGCTATATTCAAAAAGTTTGTATCACTGTTCATTCTTTAATCTTTAGACAAAAATCAGAGGTCCTTGCTATATTTTCCTACAAAAAGATTTTCAATTCAACTAAAAGGGTTAGTACATTAATCTAAATCCAAGCCTCTCGTTAATTCAACATGGGAAACAGATTCTTGAATCCATGCAATCAAAATCCCCAAGTTTTGCTTCTGAGAAATGAATAAATCACAAAAAAAAAAAAAATCAAATAAAAACTCACAAACCCCCCCCCCCCCCCCCCCAAAAAAAAGGGTTTCTTCCTTTCAAAAAAAATTTAAAATAATTAAATAATTAGGCTCAGATCAAGTTTTACCTCAGACAAGGAAAGCATCCACCACCCATGGCTGCAAAACCCATATTTTGCCCAGCCAAGAAATGTGGTGGAAATCTATTCCCTCATCTATTAATTTTTTCCCAACATTTTACAGATCAATGAATGAGTGGATGGTGATGGGAGGGTTGTTTGATTAAATGTGTGAATGAATCATTGACTTGGGATGAAAAGGAGGCAACAACCCTATCTGTAAGACCAGACACACCCAACCAAGTCGCATACACCAACAAGTCTACAGTAGAAGAGTAGAAGCCGAGTTTCAGTAGTAGAAGATAATGAAGAAGGGGTGGGTTTGAATTTGTCCATGTGATGGTACAGTGACTGCAGGTCTTCATCAGTGAACAAAGAACCGGAGAGATCAGAAGCTAAACTGCTTTCCAAATGGAAGCAGCGGTGGTGTTCGATGTTCTTCTTCAGAGGGCAATCAGAAATTTTGCTGATATCTTCAGTTGTTTGTTGTTCTAGATTGATGGGTATGTTCTTGGCTAAAGCAAAAGACACTGAATGTCGTAATGATTGTGAAGACGATGAAGATGGTTGCTATGGTGGTGGTGGTGGCGGAGAAGGAGGGATACCACCACCATGAGGATCAAATGTGTCTTTCTTCATTTATGATTCAAAATGGAGAGAAAATTTAGGGTTCTTTCTTGGTTGATTGGGTTTTTCTTTGTTCTTTCTTTTATCTAAACATGTCTGGGGTCATGATTTCCACTCTCTCTCCACCCGCACGTGCATTGCAACACATCCTGGCGCAAACATGGCCCCCAGACTTGGCTTTGTAGACTTGTTGGTGTCTCATACACTGATGAAAGTAGTGAACTGTGTAGGGTTTAATAGGGGAGGTAGTTTTGGACTTCCATTTTAACCTTCTTCCAGCCCACTTTCTTTTTGCTACTTGTTTGTTCCATTGTTAACATTTAGGTTATTTTTGTCATTTAGAATTTTATGACTGTATCCAAGTAAATTAAAAAAAATGTATTTTTTGATAAATTAGTTTAGATTTCTTTTACACAAAAGAAAAACCTGATTTAAGTTTGAGGCATCTCCAAAAAAATTTATTAATTTAGCAAACGAAAAAATAATGGATAATTAGGTTTTGGGTAATCGGAGTGATGTCGTGCTCGTTGAAGATATGATGATTCCCTCGAGATATATCACCATTTTGAGCGTATTTTTAGAAAACCACCTTCCTCCTCTGTGTCACGTCACTTTAGTTAATAACTAGAAAAAAAAATTTCGAGAGCATCCATAGTAAACATGGGTATTTTCACATTTTAAGGAAAATTTTATACACTCAAATAGGGGTGCAAGATTTTTTTATCTATAATAATAAATCTTCCCTTATTATTTGAGATGGTGTCGTGCTATCTATCTCAGATAACACTAGAAAGGTGTGAGAGTGAACTTCAGGCAATCCCTATTTCGTTCCTTTTTTCTGATTGGTGGGGTCATATCTACATGCACCATCTGAGATGGCCGTCACACTATGTTGTTGTTGTTATTATTATTATTATTATTATTATTATTATTATTATTATTATTATTATTATTATTATTATTATTATTATTATTATTATTATTATTGATGATGATACATAAAAATGGTCACACCTCTAAGCCATACACGTTTCATGATAATCTCGAGGAAATACGGGCCCCAACATTAACCCAACACTGAACATGCCCAAGTGGTTCTAAGCCTGCTCAGTTCAGTCCGCCAGGCGAACCCGAACTCTCACAGCATGCTAAGCTCACACGTCTCACAACTATCCTCAATACTCATAAGTCCCACTAAGGCAAGTAAATCGAGGATTAGCTTCGGACGGACAACTACAACTGCTCTCTGCTTCCAACCCGGAAGCAAATACTAGAGTACATTTCACACAGGGAAACTCCCTTCTCCGGATTGCTTTTGGATTGGGAACTATCTCCCGCGTATCTAGGAGCACAAAGCTAACAGGGAACTTCCCAGCACGACTCCTAATTAGATAAGGATCTCCACGAAGATCTTCTTCCTAAACTATACATACGATGGCCTAGTAGAACTAGGACTCCTTGCACTATAATTAAGACACGAGGTTGGTAAACTAAGGTACACTACATATTCCCTGTTTACAACATTACATCTTCCTCAGATCTTTGTCTGACTTTAGCATCGAAGTGTCATCGGCCACCACAACGGTGTTTCCTGGCTCATGTGTGTTACTTGTGCTGGTCAACAGATCAGCAGGAACCAGGTCAAAGAAGGGAACGAAGAACGACTGCATCAGTTTGGCACTGTCCGTGGGGACGACAAAGTTCTTAAGTTTACACTAAGCGTCGTCTCTTTTCAAAACATAGAGAGATGGTGACCACTAGGTCACTCAACAACGGAGAATTGGGGGACACGTCAAATGCTCAAGCTATCCCTATACCACTTTCTTTAGTAGCTCCTATCTTGCATGGGCAGTCGACTCATGCTCTTGCATCGACGACAACAATGATAAACCCCAGAATCGATACACTAGCATTTCAAATACAGCAGATCGCCAAGGCGGTAGAGGCTCTCATGCTACAAAATTCACCACCCGCTAATGGAGACTAGGAGCATCACGGACCTCCGCCTCCAGAAGATGATAGGGAGCAAGCCCAGGGGAGGCTGCGCGGCTAACGTTGAGCTCGCCGCAAGACAGAGAGGCTCGACCCAGGGAACCCCCTCGCAGAGGGGCACACGATCCGGACGTATTGTACTGCCTCTTCGTCCCACCATTTGTAAACCAGATCATGAATGAGCCCATTCTGAGGAAGTTCACTCCCCCGAAGCTCGATTCCTACGACGGAACCAATAATCCTTTCGACCACCTGCGCCATTACCAGCACGTAATGGCCCTTAAAGAAGGATCTGAATTCATCATGTGCAAGACCTTTCTCACTAGTCTGAAAAGCTCAGCACTGACATGGTTCCACAGCCTTCCGCCAAAGTCCATCGACTCCTTCAAAACACTGGCAAAAGAATTCCTGACACATTTCGCTAGGGAGGCAACATTTTCTAAAAGGCCCGCACTACATACTCTCTCTGAAGTAGAGGTCCGGCGAGACACTCCGAGAGTATGTCACATGCTTCAATAATGAGTTATATCGATGAGTGAAACGACGATACAACCATAAGGCCTTCACTGTGGGACCCAAAGAGGGAAAGTTCTACGGGTACCTTACCCTGGAGCCCCATCTGAACATGATGGAACTCCTCACGAGTGTCCAGAGACATATCACCCTGGAAGAGTCGATGACCGTTAAAAGGGAAGCCGAAAGGCTAGAAGAAGCCCTTTTTCCAGAGACAAGAAGGAGGGAAAAAGACGCGAGGATGAGGAATAGAGACAAAGGAAGCGCAACGACAACAGGACGGACCCTGGTCGGTCTAGGCAGGAAAAATCGTCCAACTATGTTGGATCCAGAGCGTTGACACCTCTAAATGCTAACCTATTGGATGTACTAAACTCAATGAAAACTGGGAGGAACTGAAGTGGCCCTTAGAGACACGCGGAGACCCAGCCAAGAGTGACAACGGCAAGTACTGCGTGTACCACAAGGAGGGCGACCACGACGTTAATGACTGCAAGAGTTTGAGGTATGAGGATGAGTGTTGGATTCACAGAGGCAAATTGAAGAGTTTTTGAAGTTCGAGAAGCGAACGGAACAAACAAAGGATAGGGGGAATCATACAAAGAAATAGAGAATGAGACTCCAGGGATAATATATGTTTTTCATGGAATCAGACCAAATGAAAGCCAGTCATACAGGTCCTGCAAGCAGACTCTACTGGACATGCGGACACAACCCATGAATGAGGACTGACACATCTGCCACTCAAGGATTCAAAGCCCCATTCCCACCTTGACCTTTACGGACAAGGACCTCGTAGGAGTCTAAACTTTACATAGCAACACCTTAGTCATCTCAGTCTCCATAGCAAAGTGAGAAGTAAAGAGAGCTCTAGTTGACAAAGGAAGTTTGCTTAACATTCTATTCTATAATGCATTCCGTAGCATGGACCTCAAGGAAGAAAACTTGACATCTTCAGAACACACGCTGATCAAATTCAATGGAGAGAATTGTTTCCCAATCGAAAAATAAGGTTAGCTATGGTAGCAGGAGAATCACAACTTAGGAATGGAAGGTCCTATTTCTGAACTTCATGGAGGTAGATGCACCGTCATCCTACAATCTCATCCTGGGAAGACCATGGCATCACTAGATGGAAGCAATGGTCTCCACCCTTCATAGTGTGGTAAGTATACTACTAACCACTCCGAAGGAACAATACGTGGAAACCAACCTACGGCACAAGGCTGTCACTACGCCGCACTGAAATAGATAGAGTGCTACTAGATTTAGCAACATCCTGCAGAACAGCCTTACCCAGTGCAAGGCCAAACGACGGCAGAGACATCATTCTCGAGCGGTACTAAAACAATAAATTCTTCCACCTAACTTTACATGCGGGAGGTACAAGGTAAAGCAATTAGTATCGCTGCATGCGGGAGGTACAAGGTTTGATCCCCTGCATCTCCACTTTGTAAATTTTCCTTTCTTCACTCTATTTTTGTTATCTCGATTCCACTTTGTTAATTTTCCCTCTATTTTTCTTCTTTCGATTTTGTTCTCTCTTGAATTGAATGCAAGTGAATGTTATTCAAATTTATCGACTAGCCTGAGGTGCTGGTTTATTTTGATATTATGTTCTTCTATCGATTTCAAATGCAAGTGAATGTTATTCAATTAAACTTTTGATAGCTTCCATGACATAAAAAGTGGTTTATTGTGGCATCACATACACCATAGTGAGATGCTAGTTTATTTAGATGTTATTTTGGATTTCTGAAATAGCTTAATTATATAATAAATATTCTGATAAGAACTCATTATTCATTGTGGTTTAAGAGCTAGCAGAGGAACTGGCTCAGAATAATGTTGTTGCTTGATTCGGTTATATTTATTATATGCTTGCTAATGCCATAAAAAAATAAGTTTTAAGACTTGATTTTTATTTACCAAGTATAAGTAAAGATAATAGAACGAAATTTACAATTTAGATTTTTACTTAATCAGAAATAGTTATTTACAGAAACCAACAAACTTCTATATAAATCTCTACACTGAAATAACAAGGCCAAATAAAATTTATTCTAAACAAAATATTTGAAACCCAAAATTTTCTTCTTGTGGTTGTAACTATTTTTCCAATATCAATAATTTTTTTAGGTAAAAATACACTTAACTATCTGATCACTTCCCCAAGCATCAATTTTCAAGTCAGTCTTCTCATTTCAATTCATGAATGATGTTTACCAATGAACACACAGTTCCAAAGATGAACAATTAAAAGGTTTTAGCCCATTTCTACCTTATATATACCCAACTAGCCATCCTTAATTTTCATCAAAATCTTTTCTAAGAAATACTAATTGTAATTGTTGAAAATGGGAGGCAAAGGTGGCAATGGTGGTGGTGGCGGTAAAGGTGGAGGGGGTGTTGGTTCCAAACGCAGTGGTGGTGGTGGTTCTACTGGTGGCCATGCAAAAGGAGGTGGTCACTACTACAGATTTCAGCTTGCATAGCGCTTTTTTTTTGGCTTAAATAGCGCTTTTAAGAGCTATCTAAGCTACCGCTATGTAAGCTAAAAAAATACTTAAATAGCGCTTTTAAAAGCGCTATCTAAGTGGTAAACTTAGATAGCGCTTTATTTTGATGGCACTTAAAAAACGCTATCCAAGTCCAAAAAAATATTATTATTAACTTAAATAGCGCTTAGAAAAAAGCGCTATCGAAGTTTTAAAAAAAAAAAAAAAAATTTAAATAGCACTTAAAAAAGCGTTATCCAAGTGAAAAAATTAAAAAAAAAAATTACATTGATGATGCTACTTTGACATGGAAAGCTCTAATCTGAAAACTGCTGAAAATACTAAATACATAACAAGAACTAATCAAATCAACAATCATGAAAGATAATGTAAGATTTGATAGCTTCATACAATGATTCACAGAAGAACATCTAAAATCTTCTACCTGAGATTGCAGGGGTGATGACTCCATCACCAATTACCATACAAGTCCCAATCAAAGCCAAAATAAGCAAAACTTGTTGCAAGAATTTGTGCTTCTCTAATGTTGATATCAAACTAAATCTTGAGCATTCGAAGATGCATTCCCATCTTTCTTATACTCAAACAAATCTTCATCAGCCAATTGTCCACAAGGCAAAACACTCACTCTAGCATGGCGACATAACAGCTAATACAAAGCAAAAGTTCCACTTTCACCATTATCATCAGCTCTAAGAACTATAATTACATACCTTCACCATCTTTTCGTCAACGCTGCAGCAAGTGAAAACATACCCACATGAGAAATTGGGCTTCCACTTGATGTCAAGCAGCTATAAATGCTGCAGTCACTAATTTGAGCAGGCACATTAGAGCTAAGAAAATGACTTACCGATTTGGCAAAGTCAGAATATACAATCAATTAGTCTACTTACAGCTCACCAGCCATCTAAATATATTCAACTGCAAAGAAGAGACAAACTTTGATGAGTTAACAACAATTAAAACTGCAAAATGTAATAAGAAAATTACTAAAATAAATTCATTCATTACCCTGCTAACTGTAATTGGTGTTGTGATCGTTGTTGTTCCTTCCTCAAAGTAAGGATTAGAAATGAAGTTCTGCTCAACAAAAGTTAAATTAGAAACTCTTTCTTAAAAGTTTTGTGAAATCAAAGTTCTATTTTCAACTTTTATTTACTGAAATCAGTTACTCTGTATGTTATTATGAGTAGGAAAAAGGTGGGAGTTTGATGAGTTCACAACCTCTAAGTTCAAAAAAGACTGCATCACAAAAAAGATTAGAATAGACGTAATGTATCTTCCAAAGAATGTAACAATTAAATCCACAAGAACAACAATGGGAACAATCAATCTCTTGGTGGATTTCTTTATAATGTAGGCTTTGCGGGGGCGGGGGGGGGGGGGGGGGGGGGGGGGGGAGATGGGTGGTTGAAGAACTGAGAAGTGGAGGCGAGTTTAGGTTTTTTTTTAGAAGAAAGAGGAAAAGGGGAAGGTGGAGACGTGGGGAAATGTTTGAATTTTCCAACCAAATGTATTGAGGATCTCAAGATTTCTTGCTAGAGAGGGTAAGTGGGAGAACCAAGGTATTTATATTTGAATGTGACTTCCTTGACTCCAAAACTTGCCATTAGGATGAATGTTAAGGTTGTATCAAGGATTTAGAGTAGTTTACCAATTGGCTAGAAGCTTGACAATAATCATCCGAAAATAATATAGAGAATAGAACAAATATTTGGAAATTAAGATCAAATCGACAAAAATAATACTTAAAAAGCACCTTGGCAATCAAATCCTCTCCGGAAGTACGTGTGTCCATTTCAGGACTGTGTTTCAAATCTTCCTCTGTTATAAACATGTAATATTCGCCTCTTCTTTTTCTTTCCATCTCTCTGGCAGATCAGTTTTCGAACTGATCCCGCTTCCATATAAAGAAATTTGGCAACTTAAGAATCAATTCAACTCCAAAATTCAAAATTAAAACAATAGAAAACGGTCTCTGCATCTAAACAAATCAAAACAGACTAAACAAAAACAAATAAAGTAGAGAAATTAGTCTCTTTGTTTTCATTATTTGTAAGGAATTCAATTCAACAATAACAAAGAGAAACACTCTTAATCAAAAACGAATGAAGTTAGTAAAAGAAAACATTTTGGTTTACTATTCAAATCCTCCGAAAACAAAGTGAACAATGTTGTAACCTTCGAACGTGAAAGAAAATGAATCAGCAAACAACAGCTGATAAAAATTAAAGTGAAAAAACCATAATTTTCTCAAACTTACCTTTGAAATCCACCAAGGAGGACGACGGATATGAGATCTCGAGTTAAAATCCTGGGCCAAAGTTCAATCATTTATTGAGCGAATCAACTCACTGTTTCAAAATATGAATGAAAACTATTCTTAGAAAGAGAGGAAGATTGAAGTGAACAAAATTGAGTGAAGTGAAGAAAAGCGACAAGAAGAAAGCCCGATGAAGCAAGATTGGCAATGATTGCACCCAACAACTTACTCAACTCCTCGTCATTTCACACTGCTAATTGTATGTGTCGTAGCACTATTCTGGATTGCTTGTTGTCTCTCGCTGCTTTTCCTGCTAACTCCAACACCTGATAAGAAGAACCCATTGTAAATTAGATTCCCAATTCATTAGGTCAAAATTGTTCAAGTCTGTTTCACAAAAAATCACAAATTTAAGCACCATAATCAAAGTCCATTGTCAATTTCATAAAAATAAACCAAAACAATCAAACCCCATGTAAACATAAACATGATTCAATTTCGTTTCAGAAAATCAAAAAATTAGGGCACAAAAGGCAAAAATCAAAACCAAACTTAATGAAAACCCATTAAAATCAAAGCATGCTTAACCAACCCGGTTCTAAAGATATAAACTTGAAACAAAATACCCAGATTTAAACAAGATAAAAAAAATCACCAAATTAGGGCCAAAAAATCGAACTCCTCTCAAAACAAGATAAAAACAACGACGTAAAACAACAAAATCAAAGCCCCCCAGATAAAAAAACGTACCTCTATGGCCAAATATTCGAGTACGGCAGCGAGATAGATAGGGGCGCCAGCACAAACTTGCTTGCATACTTGCCTACTTTGAGTAATCTAAGCGATTCTACCAACGGGGAACTGGAAGCCCGGCCTTGCTACTCCTCGATGTGGTTTTTTTCGAGGCTACTGAACCAATTGCTTTTCCAGCCATCTCAAACCATCGAACGAATTGAACTTACAGAGAGGTTTGGAAGTGAGAGTGAAACAAGGGAAGCTTTTGAGTTAGAAGAGAATGAGGTTTTGGAAGTGAGAGCGAAAACGGTGGGTTTGGAGGCAGCTTGAACGGTGGCTGTTTCGGTGGTTTAGGGGCGCCGTTTCTATATATGCGCTTTAGTAGTGATATTCCGAAGCGCTATCCTAAATGTAAGTAGCATAGCGCTTCCGAAGCGCTATGCAAACACTTTAAAAGCGCTATGGTAGCTTTGGTAATGTTTTTTGCTCATAGCGTTTTTTAAAGCGCTATCTAAGACATAAACTAAGATAGCGCTTAACTGAAAAAAAAAATTAAAAGCGCTATTGAAGTGTTTTTTTTTTGATTTTTTTTAAAGACAAATAAGCGCTATCCTAGTGCCCACTTGGATAGCTCTTTAAAAAAGCGCTATCTAAGTGGCGTTACCTAAGCTAATATTTGTAGTAGTGGGTGGATCCGCTGGTGGTGATTCCATGAAGGCTCCTGGTGGTGGAGGTAGCTATATTTTGTAAAGTTTAAGGTCAAATTGTTTATTGTTTTTCTTTTTTTCTTCCATTGAATAGAATACAAGCTTATATAGAGCTAACTTTGACATAAACCCTAATAGAAATAGGAAACCTAGCAAACTTAGAAAACCAAAATACAATAGGAAATCTAACCAAACTTAGGAAACCAAAATACAATAGGAAAGTCTTCCTAACCCATTCTATTCTAACATAGGTAGACTTCTATTCCTGTGACACTTTCCTATGTTGTAACATAGGTAGACTTCTATTCTCTAACACCCCCCGCAAGCTGGACATGTAGATGCAGACGAAATGTGCAGCTTGGAGGAAACTTTGAAGACTTATTTGGTGATGAAATCATTATCATCGAATCTGGACGAGTCCTGGTATTGCTCAAGTCGAGTGGTATTGCTCAAGTCGAGACAACACGGATTTTGGTATTGCTCAATTCGAGTGGTATTGCTCAATTCGAGACAACACATATTTTAGTATTGCTCAATTCGAGACAACATAGATTTTGGTATTGCAGTGGTATAGCTCAATTCGAGACAACATAGATTTTGGTATTGCTCAATTCGAGACAAGACAGGTTTTGGGTATTGTTGGCCCCCCTTCCTTGATTGAATTGCAGGTTGGCGGCGTGTTGCTGATATGTATGAAGTTGTTTGTAGAGTGCAATTTTCCTTCAATTTAGTTGAACTTTGCTGTCGAGGAGGTTTCTCCTGCTGTCATCCCTCCCCCGCCTCTTGCATAGTCATCAGAGGCGGGGAAGAGCTTGAATCCCCAGAGTCTTAGGTCACCAAAGAAAGTCGCTCTGATACCATGTAAAGTTTAAGGCCAAATTGTATTGTTTTCTTCTTCCTTTCATTCATCAGCAATATAAATATTGTAGTCAAAATACAATAGGAAACCACCATACACTAGGAAACCTCCCAAACCAAAGAAACAAATCACTAGCCATCGGAAAGTTTCCTAACCCCATAAAAACTTGCAACACAATATGCTAAAATATATTTTCCTAACAATAGGATGTATTTCCTAATACTGAAAGATATTTTCCTAACAATAGGATGTATTGACTTGTCTGGTTTTGAGAGTAACCCTCAGGGTTACTTTTCCAGCCTTCATGATAGCCAGCAGGGAAGCAAGTAATTTAAGTACTATCATTATGCTGAAGTTCTGTTTATGTTGAAGTTATCTTTGTGTTTCTTATTTTAGTATCAAATATATGTAAGTTGAGAACTTCAGTTAATCAACATTTTATCAATGAAGTATATCAATGACCTAGTAATTAATATATCATTCTGTTTAAGTATTTATACATTTTCAAACATGGAATTGTTGGAAGTTCATCACTGTCGTCATGGATGGCTTATTGGATGCAAAAAACCATCTTATAATTTATTGCTTCCTACAATTTCACTCAATGAGCTTGTCAGAAAGGGAACTAGTAAGTCAGCCAATGATCTGCAACATCTTAATCATATATCCTATTAATCATTAGTGTTATTTAGTAATAATAATCTCCAAAAGTGAATCTCGAAATTTGCTTTCACAAACAAGGCCAAGTTTTCCATTAAAGGAAAGCAATTTTTTTGCTCAAGCAATGTTGTACAATTGTGTGTCCATATTTGGGCCTCTTCCACCACTGTAGGAACATATATGGCAACTCTGTAGTTCATATCTACCTAAAGAAAATTTGATAATGTTCAAATTCAAGTCCATGGATGCGTTCTAGGCTACGATGATCTACTGTAAACTTGAAAACGGACTAGGTACCATACATTAGAAGTTGTAATGTATTATGACGACAAGAAGAAGGACATATTAGATGGAGCATTACTCGATCCAGGGCCTTTATGGTTGGAAGATAGTTTTCGTAGGCACAATACCAATAGGTGCTTGAATATAGTTGGAACCCCAGTCAGTATCTATGGTGGGAAATGTTAGATGGAGCATTCTTATTACGTGAAAGTTTTTCAAAGTGTTTAGAAGCTAACTTCTAACTGGAGTTAGAAGTTCTAAATGAACTGTTTGTTTTGGTTCTGAATGAGTTGCTAATTAGAAGCTGTAAAATTAAAAGGTGTTTGTTTTTAGAAACTGAATTAGAACTGTTTGACAATTTCGCCCCACTAAGGAGGACATATACAAGAATGAAAAGATGGTGAACTGGAAACACGACATTATTACGGCGTTGATCAATTTGTCAAAGTTTTCAAAATTACATACTACATAATGAAAAACTACATGCTACATAATGAAAACTTGAAAATATTACATGAGAATGAGAGTTAGAGAGATGAATAAAAGCTTTAAAAATACAGAGAAAGAAAACAAAAATGAAAGAGAGAAATGAGATAAGTTTCTAACCATTGAAGAGTCTTTGTGAAGATAGATATAACTACAATGCCTAGTGAAGATAATGACAGTGTGCCATCAAAATTATTTTAAGGTTTACTATTGGAATCTTTTTTGAGTCAACACTTAGTGCTAAGTGATCAACACCTCCCTTTTTCTTACTCAATCAGAAGTTGAACTTCTGATCAGAATAAAAATAAACACTCTAAATAAGGTGTCCTACTTCTTATTAAGATTTATGGACTTTATTCAAAAGCAAAAGTAGAATGTATGCGTACTCTGAAATAAAAATGCAAAAAACTAATTGATAACCGAAACTTGAAAAAATGGTTAGATCAATATGACTAGTAAGCCTATTCCATTGTCCAAACAAGTTTGAATGCCACCATCTATATAATTTTTGAATAATATCAATGTGACATGCATAATAGATCTGCATTTAAGAGACAATGTCAGTGATCCATATATGAGCAATCTCAATTTAGAACTAAACGAATCGCAATTTCATATATTAAGCATTGTAAATTCAGCCAACATTGAATGAATAAGAAGATGACCACCTGGACTAAATCGGTGCAATGTATCCGCATGAACCTGCAATCACAATCATTGATTATGGCCTATCTCAACCGCATCCACCACATTAGCCTGACTAAACTAGTGCCACAACTAAAAATAGGAGTAGAGTATGAAATGATTCAACTCTAGGTCTTGATAGTCTCACAAGTCTTGGTATCTAAAACCCAATCTAAGTAAATACTTTTGCAAATTAGATCCACAACTTAACGCAACAAGCAAGCTAAACTACAATCTGTAAAAACTTATACTACTTAAAAGGTGCAAGATAAGATATCGAAGACAGTAAGATAAGTAAGAATGCATAAGTAGGTAATAGAGGGAAACAATAATACCACACATAAATATAATGAGGTTCACCAAAGACGGGGTTTGATTGGTCCTGATCAATTGCTTCCTTTGTGAAAAGGTCTCAAACTTATATTACTTGATTAAAAGAGAACTTCATTATTAAATAATGTTTCACAACATCGCAAGGTCAAATCGTCGTGTTCTAACAAGATTTACCGACTTAAACCAAGTGTTAAGTTCCAAAAGACTTACAAACATCTTGGCAATCACTAGTGGGATGTAACACAACCAAGTATGACAAACGTGTATTTGGGATTTCTGAGACACAACTTGGTCTTATGTTTGTGCTCCACGAGACTTATAGAAGAGCCAAATATCAGACTATCATGGAATGTGATACAACCAAGTCTTATCACGTGCTTGAGATCTCCAGGTTACACTTACTCGTAACAATTGACTCGACAAATTCAAAAACCCACACGAATCTTTGAAAGAGGAGTGTCTCTCAAATAAACGGATGAGAAAAATTTAAGCTCGGGTTTCTCACTCTTTTATAAAATAAAAATGAGGTTCACCTTTATAAGTATGAATGTTTGGGGTGACAAAGAAGATTTTTCTCTTTATAGAGCATTTGGATCCCAAACAATAAAGTTGTTTGGTCTAAGTTAAACTATCTTTTCAAGCCCTATGCCTATCTCTTTTGATTTGAAGCTCACTCAAAGATAGTAGGAGAAATGGGGAGATTTTCTCTTGAACAATGTGGAATAACTTTCTCTTCCTCTTTCAGAATCTGCTTTTCTTGAATAACTCTCACAAGTTTATCTTGAATTCCCAATGTTGATGAAGGCAAATGAGAATGTAACTATTTTATAGAATGGTCCTTAAAGGATGAAGTCGACTTCGTTGTCCTCATATTCATCTTTTCAAAATTGCTAGATTCAAAATTTCTCTCTACTTTATCCTACTGAAAGCGATACTTCAAGAGTTTAGTCAACTTAACTGTGCCCAAAGACTCTTTTTAATTACAAGTTTTTTTTGTTTTTTTTTTCAATGCCATTATACTAGATGATGTAGTTGAATCTTGGTCTCTTTGACCTTGACCTGCACAGGGAACACACGTGAGCCAAAGACCGACGTTGTGGTGGCCGATGACACTCCGATGCTAAAGTCAGATAAGGCTTGAAAAAGGCTTAAAGCTGTAAATTGGGTTATGTAGCTTACCTTTGTTCATTAACCTTATGTCTTTTTTATAATGCGAGATTTATCGTTCGACTAGTTCTTTGGTGGCGTAGTATAGGGAAAGTGATCTTGTTGGAGATCTTTTCCAATTTAGGAGTCAGCCATATAGGAAAGTTTCCCTACATGACTTGTATTCTTAGATCCGCGGGAGAAGTTTCCTTTTTACAGTGTTTTCCATGCAAGGAAGATTTCATGCATGACTTATACTCCAGTATTTGTTTCCTAGTCGAAATCAATGTATTGTTTGCCTACGCGCTTTAAGTTCCCCGGGATACTTGCCCGATTAGGCCTTACGAGTATTGGGCTTTACCATATGACATGTGGGCTTACTAGGGCGCTGCAATTTGGATCCAACCTTCTAGATTATGCCAAATTGGACTTAACATTGTTTGGGCTTTGCCAAATTGGGTGGGCAATCAGGCCCGCTCTGCTATGTTGGCGAGACTATTGTGACACACGTACGATGCAGATTAAAGGACGGTTTGGTGTATCATTATTAGACATAAACATCCTCTTTAAGCACATGGACATATCTCTTGAGGGAATATCCTTAAGAGAATATTAATTCTCATGTTAGGAGGATCGCTCAAATTTAAACTTCAAAATTTGGTTCTTTCCCCAAATAGCTTTTGAAAATTCTTTTGAATTTCTGTCATCCATAAGTTGTTTTTTCTTACCGTTGTTCATTTTGTCTTGGTCTACCTTCGTGAACTTTAACCATTGTAGAGTTTTCTTATTGAAGCTTTGACATTACTAGACCGATTTTCATATCTTTGACTTCGGTCTCTTGAGTTCACTTCGTCCATGATTCACTTTGGCTTTGACTTTGATTTGTGCATGTCTTGATTTCATTTTCTTGCATTAACACATTTGGTTGAGTCTTCTCAATCGCATTCGAATGATGTAATTTTAATGATTGCTCATAACCTAATATGCATGACTTTATAATTCAGTCATACATTTTTACAATGACGCTACACTCAACCTATATTGTTTTACAAGTTGTACAAATACTATTTTTGCTCTAATTCACAAATAACATTTTCATAAACGTCAAACATTCCATCAACTCATTACTGGGTCAATTGATAAAAATTGGCTCGGCAAGTGACCCAAAAAGCATTATTTCAATGACACTAAATATCATGTGGGATAACTATCAAACAAGGCAGTAGGAGCAAGAAAATGAACATTATGAGTTGCAGCATTTGTATCCATAAAAGCAAACTAAAAAGCATAAGCATACTGTTTTTGGAAGTGTGGATGAGATCCAACATATTTTATTTTATATTTATTTATTGTTTAGTCCCAACAGTTTCTTCTATATCAGCTTCTACTTCTACATTCCATGTAACGACATCTTGTTTAGGCTATTAATTATGTTGTTAATTTTTTACAATGCCTTTCTTCTATGCTTGTAAAAAAAGTATTTTATCTTTTTCGTATCCTAAATTAATATACCTAAAGACTGTGACTTGATGAAATTTCGGCAAATATTCCTTTTAAAATTTCAAAATTTAAAGTACCAAAATCGAAAACTCGAAAAGCACTCGACAAGTTATTTCAAAATATTTCATTTTTTTTGTAAATTTTCGTGTAAAACCCAAAAATTATGAAGTAAATCACATTTTTTTTTTGCTAAAATATTTGGTCATTTTTTGTAGATTTCAATATTTTCTAGTAAAATTAATAAAACATGAAGAAAATTACATTTATAAGGATACTTGTACACTTATTTGGTTAATTTACTTGTATCTTATTTTATTTTTTGCAAATTCATATATGTTTGACATATTGTTGATTTTTTATGTTTTTTTTTTTACATATAAAGAAATATTTCTTAAAATTAAAATTCCAAATTTACTTGAAATCACAATCCTTGAATATAGCATGCTAATCACTCCTACATTTACCACATGAAATGAGTAAGACTTTAAATTGGTTTACCTTTAATTTTTTTGTCAACAATAAAACTTTAAATTTATTTGGGTGCCACCTGAACATTTAAAAAAATAAACACCATGTCATTCATGTGGCTCTTATTTTTATGTTTATTGATTATATATTTAACCAGAAAATTTAACCAAGAACAAGGGGACGTTGGAGAACTCTACTCAGCCTGGCCAGCCAAGATTAGTGCCCGGCATAGTATAATTCCAAATTTACCCCTCTCTTCAACCCATGTATTCACCTCTACTATCATGGAGAGAGGGGTAAAGCTAGAATTCTACTCCGCCGGGCACTAATTAGTGTTGTTTGGTCAAGCTGAGTAAATTTACTCGGGATGTTAGAGTGCCTACTTTGCATGCGGGAGGTACAAGGTTTGATCCCTTGCATCTCCACTTTGTAAATTTTTCTTTCTTCACTCTATTATTGTTATCTCGATTCCACTTTGTCATTTTCCCTCTATTTTTCTTCTCTCCATTTTTTTATCTCTTGAATTGAATGCAAGTGAATGTTCTTCAATTGCATCGACTAGCTTGAGGTGCTGGTTTATTTTGATATTATGTTCTTCTATCAATTTCAAATGCAAGTGAATGTTATGATCAATTAAACTTTTGATAGCTCCCTTGATATACAAAGTGGTTTATTGTGGCATCACATACACCATAGTGAGATGCTGGTTTATTTAGATGTTATTTTGGATTTCTGAAATAGCTTAATTAAATAATAAATATTTTGATAAGAACTCTTTATTCATTGTGGTTTAAGAGCCAGCAAAGGAACTAGCCCAGAATAATGTTGTTGCTTGATTCAGTTATATTTATTATATGCATGCTAATGCCATAAAAAATAAGGTTTAAGACTTGATTTTTATTTACCAAGTATAATTAAAGACAATGTACTAAAAATCGCTAGGCGCTGGCAGGCAGCGAACAGGTGCCTAGCGCCCAGGGGCCTAGGCGGTTGTCACGGACTAGTAATCCGTGCGGCACTAGCTATCCAATTCACTAGTAAGCCTATGAGTAGTTGCTTTGACAGGCACAAATATTAACTTGAGAATGCACAATATCAATCTGTAAACAATATAACAATGCACAATAGTCAGTAAAAGCTCTCATTCACATTCAATAGATTACAATGGGGAGGAACGTTCAGAAGGACGTTGCTCAAGACTAGTTCGATGCTATCGATCGATGGAAATACAAGTTTGAAGTTGAAAAGCAATGCAAAGAAAACAATAAAAATGCTAGCGGTACAGTCTGGCCCGACTATGCAATGAAGGCAACACGTCCTCACAGTCAAGAGCTCAAACCTTCCCCCTATAATATAGATGCTAAGCATTTGGGCACTTTTCAAAAGGGAACATTGAGTTTTGAGACCATTAGGAAGGCCTCTGACCTTGAGTCCTGACACTCTCCCACACTCAATTCGCTGACGCCCTCGCAGCGAACTTTTCCAAGTACTCTTCCAGCTTTGAAAGGTATGGCAGTAGATGCTCGACTGGCTCCCAACTGATCTCTAAAGGAGGTTCATCCTGCCACTTGACCAAATACTCTCTATCCGGGCATGTGTTGTTGATGAGACGGTCAGCTAAGATTTCTTCCACTTCTCGATCTGGCTTAGTAGGATGCTTAGGCAATGCTCGGGTAGATACATTTCTTGTGGGATCAGCGGCATCGGCATGGTAGGACTTCAAGTTACTTGCATGGAAGACAGGATGGGTGAAACGGAGCCAATGTGGTAACTTGACGCGATAGGAGACTTTGCCTACTTTCTCAATAATCTGTATCGGTCCCTCATACTTGCGAAACAAATTGTTGTGTGCTCTAGCCGTCCGTTTATACTTGTTGAACATATCTAACTTCACCAATACCAAGTCCCCGACTTCAAAAGGATCGATTCGTCGCTTCTTGTCCGCCCATTTCTTCATGTGACGGGAGGCTTTCTCAAGATAGGCTCGAGCAACTTCAATGTTTTTCTGCCAGGCTTTGACAAATTCAAGAGCTCTTGGGCTGGGTCCTTGGTATCCCGGTCAGCACTGTATGTGGTGTCAATGGTTGCTGACCGGTGACTAACTGAAAGGGGCTGGAGTGAGTAGCTGAGCTCTTTTGTTAGTTGAAACAGAATTGTGCAACATCGAGTAGTCCCACCCAATTTTTCTGGTTTGCACTTACAAAATGACGAAGGTATTCTTCAAGCATAGAGTTAAAGCGCTCAGTCTGTCCGTCGGATTGGGGATGTTGGCTTGTTGACATATTAAGTTTGGATCCCAAGAGCTTGAACAACTCCTTCCAGAACTTTTCTGTGAAGCGAGCATCACGGTCGCTAACAATGTTTTTGGGCAGTCCCCAATACTTAACGACATGCTTGAGGAACAATTGCGCCGTATCTTCGGCTGTGCAAGTCAGTCCGGTTGGCACAAATGTCACCTTCTGCCTTTGCAATTCTGCTTGTAGAAGCGGCTGAGCTTGTTCCATGAAACAGAAAACTTTGTCCTTCTCAGACATTTCTCGAATATCTAGCAAGCAAGTTGAGAATTGTCGGACATAGTCTCGAATATTGTCTGTCTGTTTGATGGTGTGGAGCTTCCTCCTTGCTAAGAAATCAGTGTTCTCAGGCAAGAATTGATTTCTAAGTTCCTTCTTGAGGTCTGCCCAAGTACTAATAAGGATGCGACCTTCTTCCATATCTGCATAATTGGTTCTCCACCATAGTTTCGCATCACCTGCTAAGTACATGGTCGCCATGGTAACCTTGGCTTCTTCTGATTCGGGGTTCACCGCGCGAAATACTGCTCCAGATCAAATAAGAAGTTCTCTAACTCCTTCCCATCTCGTGCCCCAGCATATGACTTTGGCTCGGGTACTTTCATCCTAGAGTGATCAGTCGTCCCAGTGGCCTTGGTTAGCAAACCAACCCTTGCAAATAAGTCCTCCAACTGTAATTGGAAGTCACTCATCACCTGAGCTGTGGGGTGAGGCGACTCTTCCATTGCGACTGTTCGTCCCTCTAAGTTATCAACGTGCTCAGCCAGCGAATCCACTCTGTCTGCCAGTGAAAAGAGTCCATCCAACCGACTAATCTGTTCTCCCAAAGTGTTCAACTGGTCCATTCTGTTTTCCAGTCTATGCATTCGACTGGCCTGTCGTTCCTCCATAGCGCTAAGGCGCTCATTTATTTCCTGCATCCTGGTTTGCATTCAACAAGCTCTGGCTCTGATACCAACTGTCACGGACTAGTAATCCGTGCGGCACTAGCTATCCAATTCACTAGTAAGCCTATAAGTAGTTACTTTGACATGCACAAATATTAACTTGAGAATGCACAATATCAATCTGTAACAATATAACAATGCACAATAGTTAGTAAAAGCTCTCATTCACATTCAATAGATTACAATGGGGAGGAACGTTCAGAAGGACGTTGCTCAAGACTAGTTCGATGCTATCGATCGATGGAAATACAAGTTTGAAGTTGAAAAGCAATGCAAAGAAAACAATAAAAATGCTAGCGGTACAGTCTGGCCCGACTATGCAATGGAGGCAACACGTCCTCACAGTCAAGAGCTCAAACCTTCCCCTATAATATAGATGCTAAGCATTTGGGCACTTTTCAAAAGGGAACATTGAGTTTTGAGACCATTAGGAAGGCCTCTGACCTTGAGTCCTGACAGCGGTCTTAGGGTTTGTATTATAATTTTAATAATTTACAAAAGTTAAGCATAATACCTTATCAATTACATCCAATTTAATGCCAATATACATATGCAAAATTTAAAACACATGAAAAATTAACAATCATGAACAAAATTGATTAAAACTCAAATAACCGAAGTTGGTCATGATGGGTACTTTATATAAAATTGAATTTGTGGACAAATATCCAAACCTACTCTTTTATTTTCTTCAAATTGCATGAATAATCTCAGTCATGTTTGATAAAATCTGCATTAGTAAATTGGTATCGGCAGATCCTTTGAGAATTCCATTAAGTAATCATCCTTTGCTGCATTTAGACATATACTGAATAAAAAATTAAATAGTTTATTTCTAAAAAAGAGGAAAGAAAAATAAAATAAGAACACAATTAGCCTTATTAAAAATATAATAATTAAAAAAAATCGCCCAGGCCGCCCATACCCGCCCAACCATTAATCTGGATGGTTTTCTACCTTCTAGAGCCTAGGCGGTCGCCTAGGCCGATTTTTAGAATACTGAGTAAAGATATTAGAACGAAATTTACAATTTATAATTTTTTTACTTCATCAGAAATGGTTATTTAGAGAAGCCAACAAACTTTAATATAAATCTCTACACCGTGAAATAACAAGGCCAAATAAAATTTATTCTAGACAACATATTTGAAACCCATAAGTTTCTTCTTGCGGTTGTAATTATTTTTCCAATATCAATAACTATTTTTAGGTAAAAAATACACTTAACTATCTGATCACTTCCCCAAGCATCAATTTTCAAGTCAGTCTTCTCATTTCAATTCATGAATGATGTTTACCAATGAACACACAGTTCCAAAGATGAACAATTAAAAGGTTTTAGCCCATTTCTACCTTATATATACCCAACTAGCCATCCTTAATTTTCATCAAAATCTTTTCTAAGAAATACTAATTGTAATTATTGAAAATGGAAGGCAAAGGTGGCAATGGTGATGGTGGCGGCAAAGGTGGAGGGGTTGCTGGTTCCAAAGGCAGTGTTGGTGGTGGTTCTACTGGTGGCAATGCAAAAGGAGGTGGTGGATCCACTGGTGGTGATTCCATGAAGGCTCCTGGTGGTGGAGGCAGCTATATTTCAAGGTCTGGTTTTGAGAGTAACCCTCAGGGTTACTTTTCCGGCCTTCATGATAGCCAGAAGGGAAGCAAGTAATTTAAGTACTATCATTATGATGAAGTTCTATTTATGTTGAAGTTATCTATGTGTTTCTTATTTTAGTATCAAATATATGTAAGTTGAGAACTTCAGTTAATCAACATTTTATCAATTAAGTATATCAAAGACCTAGTAATTAATATAAGTATTTTATACATGTTCAAACATGGATGGCTTATTGGATGCTTAAAACCATCGTACAATTTATTGCTTCCTACAATTTCACACAATGAGCTTGCCAGGAAAGGGAACTAGTAAGTCAGCCAATGATATGCAACATCTTAATAATATATCCTATTAATCATTAGTGTTATTTAGTAATAATAATAATCACCAAAAGTGAATCTCGTAATTTGCTTTCACAAACAAAGGCCAAGTTTTCCATTAAAGGAAAGCAATTTTTTCTGCTCAAACAATGTTGTACAATTGTGTGTCCATATTTGGGCCTCTTCCACCACTTTAGGAACATATTTGGCAACCCTGTAGTTCATATCTACCTAAAGCAAAGTTGATAATGTTCAAATTCAACTCATGGATGCGTTCTAGGCTACAATGATCTACTATATAAGGAATTTAAAAATAGACTATTGACCTCCCTCTAGTCTTGCTCATCATATTTAAGGCACCTATGAATGTCTGTTAGATTTACCACTGTCCTTTCACAATGTACTCTAGTGTAATAACAAACATGAAAATACACTTCTGAGTAATCTGAATTCATCCCAATGGATACGGTTTAGGTTAGACAGGGTCTTCATTCCTAATTTCTGAACTAGTCCCTCGGAAATGGGATACTTTTGACTGCCTTGATCAATGATGGCATCTACTAGTTCCAGTTTCACCTGTATCTGAATAATGAAAAAAGTTCTGGAGATCATTTGAAGAGACAAATTTTCCGGTCATGAGAGTTAACTTCAAGTCAGCTTCCACTATTCTTGGATTTCCACACTTTAACGATATTCAATGTCTTATTCTCCTTTTGCTGAACAATTTTCTCATTCTTCTTACCCTGTTCTGCTTCCTCGGCTTAGCATGAAGAAAATAACACATCTCCCTGGTATGGTTAGGATTGTTGCAATAGTCACAACTTACATTTTCTTTGCATTTTGCTCTCCATTTTTGCTGCTACTCTTAGTACCTGATTGCTTCAGTTTTCCCTTGTCATTTTTCTTGTTTTTTGGCTTCAATGGCAATTGCTGTCACTAAAGATTCATCGAAATCTTGCACTTTGAATAAACACAACTCTATGTGAATATACTCCAGCAAGCCACCAATAAACTTCATGAAAATTTAATGGTCATCCAGGTCCAATTCCTACGACATCAACTGATTTTGGAACTTGGTTCTGTAATCCTGCACCTGCGACAACTGTCCAAAACTCTACTTCAAATGATGCCACCTGAACCATCTTTCCTCCTCAAATGCAATAGTGTAGAATTTCTTTAGCATAACACTCTTAAACTTCTTCCACGTCATAATTAAAGTGTCATTTCATCTCTTATACACCTTTTACCATGTAATAACATGTTTGATCATCTTTAACACCAAAAATTTGATATTTTATGATTATTATATTGATAGATTGTATAATGATTATTTTCGAAGATTACAACACGAAGATCATTCCTAGTCTATCGAATGTAAAGGCTTCCTCTAGCTCTTTCACTGAATGAGTCCGGAGCTAGCCCAGCTGGGTTAACTAGTATTTTCTATCACAAATTCCTTATTATGAGTGCACCATCTAACAAAATTATTATTACAAATTTTGCATATTAACAAGTGGAGAGAGACATCCCACATAAGGGAGGCATATTATTTTGTTCATCTTCCTTTTTAATACTGTGATTTTGTGAAAACATTGCAAGGAGAAAAAGAACAAAGAATGAAAGACCAAAAATTCAAATATACTTGCAGATCTGATATAGTGAAACTTAGATCACACAGAGCATCAATAAACCGTTGAATTGATTTAATCCAAACTAAAAGAGAATCCTTCACGGCTGGTATCAAACTACTGCAAACTCGTTAGTTTTTCAGCTGGGACTATTACATTAACGATAATAACACCAGTTGAAGGAACGATTTCTTCTTCCTTGTATTAGTGGTTGACTTCCTTGTATTGTTCATTTTTTTTTAATCAATCACTTAGACGATACCACATTTGCACCACCTCCATGTTGAACATACATGCTCATATATCTTTCTCATGTAAAGAAGAATTTATCCGTCTTCCATGTCTAAGTGGGGACACATCACATACAGACATGCATCACTGGATACTCCTAACTAAATGAGTAACAAAAAGCCACTCTTGATCTATCGATCCCATAAGTCACGTCACATTTTTTTACGGATAAATATCAAGCCTATTTTAGAAATTTCAAAATCACCTCTTCCCACAAGTCTCAACCCGAAGGTAATTTAGTTTCTTTATAAGAAATGAGTGCCCTACTCCACAAGACTCAACCCGAAGGTAATTTAGTTTCTCTATAAAAGAGGAAAAAACATAAACAATAAGAGATGCAGTAGTTCTAAGTGGTAGAATTTCAGGTGATTAAATTTTTAGGAATCAAAATTTATCGGTATCATTTATTTTGATATTTCAAAATTTCTTCACTATGACACTTTGTCATTCAAAACTAAATCCACCATTCTTTTGGGGAAGCATAGCATTTGACACATTGTCAAATCATAAACAATTTAATCACAATATCATCTGATTATTTTGGGGAAAAACCTAACATTTTTCGAAACAATTTCTCAGAACATTAGCTGAAAATGATTGTTTAATGAGAAAAAAAGCCAAGCTAGGAAAAACACACACATCAAACAAATTAGAATAGTAAAATTCACACCTTTGTGACACAAAACACCACAAATAACTCAAAGCTCATTCTCAAACATGCCTAAAATCACATAATGGATTACATAAATTGAAACCCATCAATTTCATATATGACTCATAAATAAAAGGTATAAAGTTAACACATTTCTTACATTAACCATTACGGTGACACAAACTCAAAGATTCCTTAACTCCTCTATTGCACCTCAGTCACACTTATACATAATTAAATATAAGTAGTAATAAGAAGCTAGATTCCAAGAGTCCATAAGGCCTAGACTACCTATAAGCTTAATAACATTGTTAACCATATAAAAATGCCAACATATGTGTGTGTGTGTGTGTGTGAACCCATACTCAAATTATCGTTATTGTACCTTACCGCATTTATACCATTACATAAATAAATGTATATCATTGCATATCTAAATTCAAACAAGTACAAATAATCCAATCATATGCCAGAATCCAACATTTCATTTCCAAGAACCCATTAAGAGAAACTTTGAAAGAAAAAAAACCCAATATTAATCAAATTAAAACAAGTCATTTATAGAAATTTATAAATTATGATCTCACTTAATTCAACTTAACTACCTAAACAGACAAATGCTCCTCCAATAAATACCCAGTTTTTAATTCATACCAATTTTCAAATTCTATTTTATCCACTTTGATTTGAGAATAAAATCATTTCAGTAGTTGCCAATATATTATTATTAAGAACACAATAATTATAAAAATAAAATAATAATCTCCTACTAATCAATAATCCACACATTTCTAACATTTAAATTTTAAATAGTAAATCATAAACCTAATTTATTTGTTTGCTTGCCAAAGAGTATAAAATTATCAATATCATTGGTCATCATCTTTATCATTCACTACTAAGAGAATTATAACAATCATTTTATAGAAACAATAGTGACAATAATATAACATTGGGTCATCATCATTATTAATTCATCACCAATAGAATAACTTAGATTTTTAATATATAAGACTAGTAATAATAATATATCATACATTAATAACAACAATAATAGTATTACAATGTATAATATAAACCAATATTGTCATTATACATATCAAATTCAATTAATATCCTCAAGTTCAATTGTACCTTTGTTTGTCCAATGAAATGTTAAAAGTAAGAAATAAAGTGTCATACATGTATTTCACACAATTCCAAAATATTTTAAAATAATAACAAATATATCTTAATTAAAAGTGAGAAATATTCACAAACATTGCATTTTTCGCAAACCAAACATAAAAAAAATATATAACCTTCCATTATATTTATAGGTTATTTTAAATAAAATTAAATAAATAAAAGAATGAAGAAAACTCACGAAATACTTTTTTTTGTTACAAAAATCAGGATTTCTAACATCCAATCACTAGTTGTTTTCTATGGCTCGAGAGAAATTTACGTTGGATGGACTCCAAACCAATGGTAAGTTTTTCGTACGTGTATTGTAAATCAATAGATTTAATTTTAAAGGATTTTTAAAATTGGAAGGTCTTTACCCACTGCAAAACTTAAGATTGAGCAAAGTTGTTTTGTATTACGAGATTTAAATAAAAATACGATTTTGGGTTTTTTTTATAACTCTATCAATTTTCACGAAAATATAATAAAAACTTTCATCTAAACAGAATATTTCAGACTTATGTACTATTAAACTCTAACCTTAATTCATAGTTTAATGTAAAAAATAAAAGAGAAAAAGGAAAAACTCACCATTTAATCGCGTAACAAATTCCCAAAAGTCGCATTGCTCCAAACACGAACACAAAAAAACCCAAACATGCGCATGTGTGTGTGTACACGGGTCATACACGTCTTCCTCGCTACCCCTTTTTCGTTACCTCTCTCTTTCATTTCCCCCTTTCCTTTGTATCTATTTTCTTTCACTTCCTCCCTTTGTCTAGCAAAAGAACTAAGCATAATAAAAATAAAACCCTAATCAACCTCAAAACTAATAAACCCATGTCCCAAGTCCAAATCCTATAATTGAGTCCAAGCTTAAAGTATCCCATATTAAATTTTTATTTTTGGAAGGTGAGGGTTTTTATAGGATATCAGAACTGGTCAACACACCATAAACTGATAAAGATGTCGCAAGCTGGGTTCGAACCCAAGACCAAGTGGTACCATCCGCCAAGCTCCAACCATTGAGCTGTCATGCCATTGGCGTGTCCCATATTAATTTCATCTACCAATAAAATCATTTTCTTTTAACCCATCCATTATTTATGAACTATATACACTACATGAGGTTATTTAAATACACTTACAAAATATGTATATATAAAAAAATTTCGAAGTCGAAATGTAGAGATAATATAATTTTGGAAATTTTGAAAAATGAGGTTGTTACATTATACACACCTTAAATGGAATCTCATCCCGAGATTCTGAAGGTAAGGAGAGTTGGGTGAATTTCGAAAAAAACAACAACTTAGAAAACGAAATAATATTTTAAAATATAATTTCAAATGAACTTTAGGCACATAAATTTTTATTGTCAATGAAAAGTACGAGTGTTACATTTTTCATTTTGTTTTTGTCTTCCCTTATATGGAGATCCCATCAAGATGCTTGGCTTTCGATTGTTGTTTCAACATTTCAAGACCCTTAAATACAATTTTTTTAGTTGAGCTGGATAATTAATATTCTCTCTCGAACCCCACATCATTTTCTACATGTCATATAATTCCTCCATTAAACCTTCATTAAATTAAGAGTTGTTTTATTCCTTCCCAAGCACAGAAATTAACGCAAACATTTCAAGGATTTCTTATAAGTAGTAATCTTGAGATAAATTTCATTGTGATGTTCTCAAATGCTCAACTTCTTCATTATGCTGTAATTTTTCCACTGCTAGGCTGGATGGTTTACACGCTACTCAGTAACAACTTGATCGATGAGCGAGTAGCGGATTTACCGAATACTCAAGGTGTAATCAATAAAACTCGAATTATTAATTCCAATAAGAGTATATATATATATACACCACACACACATTAGAGCACTTAATTAACTCAAGGAAGTTCAAGAAATTCAATATCTAAATAGCTATCATAATATAAATTAACATCACCATTTTCAAAATAAGTTATGCTACCCTAGAAAATACTATAAGCATCCCAATGTCAAATTTATTTAGTTTACTACATAACACAACCTAAGGGAAAAACGTAAATCAAAAGAGAATAATTAAAAATTAAAAAAAAGACCCAATTAACTAGGTTTGGCAAAAATATCAATTTTCACAGATGTTTGCCCTGCCCGCCCGAATGGGGTTGATATGGTTTTAGCTTAACAGATTTCGAAGTGATTTGGGGGAAAAAAAACTAAATCTGTCATGGATTCGGAGCAAATACGGATCCGAGCATATCCGTTTGTATATATGTATTTATCTAAAATCCTTATTTAATATTACTAAAATATCATTAAAAGAAAAAAGTTCAGAATTCTAAGCCCGTATGTTTATTATTTCCAAAATTATCTCTTTATTTATTATTACTAAAATTAATTTAAAATTCAAATCCCCAAAAAGCCCAAGGCGAGGCGGGGATCCGCAATCCATTAGAACCCGTGGGGATAAATGGAGCGAGGCATGAGTGAATTTTGTAAGAAAAACATAAATTGTCAAACGGGGTGGATGTGTGGATCTGCCAACCTTGGCAGGGCGGGGACGAATTGTGCCAAGGGACCATTACTGAGTAAGCTACACAGCCACTAGGGTGATGGAACGGATTACTGATTTTGACTGAGAAGCGGATGCATAGAAATTAAATATATGACACAACAAGCTATTAATATTTTCCCAAATTTTTGTATTGGATACGTACCCATGAATCTATACCAGAATACATCACCTGTTTACAATAATTTCACTTCAATGATGAACTATCTAAGGGAAGAAAATTTGAAAGACCTTAGTCATTGAAAACCATAAGTCCGTCAGTTGTCCATTGTTTGTTCTTCTCTAACACGTCCATTATTTGTGCATTAAGCATATCTACATCAATGTTTCTTTTAGGTGAAGATGTTGACTCCACTCCAGTTGATGATCTACTTGAGTACTTCAAGGTGGATCTATTCCTAAATTAGCTTATCGTATGATCCAGGTTAGCATTTGATTGTTCCAGAAAGCAAGAACCTGATGTATGTATTGTTACAAGTTAACCAAATAACATAAAACTCTAGTTGATTCAATGGAAACAAAGGAAGAATATCAACATACCTTGCTCTATAGCGATTTTCCTTTTGATTGTGATGAGTTGGATCTTCCGATTGATTCAAGCGTATTACTTAGAGTCTCTGTTGAGAGGATAAATATAACAATATTCTTCACACAACGCTCAATCAAGGACCAACATATATTTATAATGCTCGTAAGCTATACCGTATAACTTACGGGCTATGAATTTCCAATTTTGCCCCTCATTGAATTAGAAATTACATCCTTAATTACACCATATTATTTAATATACCTTATAGTCCAACACTCCTATTAGATCACATATTTGATGGTCTACACTTTTAGATAGCAATACACATTATATTACATATATGTGCCCACATTATTGGATTTTCCAACAATCTCCCACTTGGGCCACATATGTTACCTTTAAATGTGTATAACCGTATGAGCTCAAAAAACTTGCTATCACAAGTAAAGATATTCCTAAACAATCTCGTCCATTGACTATACTGATATAGGATTAAAGCGATTTTCATCACATTTAGCGTAACTAAATCCATCAATAGTCACATATACCAATATAATCAAATGACATAGATCAAACATGGATGTAGAGCATGGAAATTACATGTAATGTGATCCAAACATGCCTATTTCCAATTGGTACAACTTTAATCTTTAATGAGATCAAACATATAATAAACAGACAATTGAATGAATACTTTATTTTTGCAGAAAATACTAAATTTCACCAATGTGTTCGAAAATTCATCATAGAACAACAAAAGACTCCCACTAAACCATAATATCCTCATGTGATATAACACCTATATGAGCGGTGTGCTCATGAAAAACCTTGGGTTGTAATCCCTTTGTAAGCGGATCAGCAATCATGGAGTTTGCCCCAATATGCTCTATGAAAATATGTTATTCTCTATTCTTTCATTCACAACCAGGAACTTTATGTCAATATGATTTGACCTAGACGAGCTCCTGTTGTTGTTGGCATATAGAACTACTGACTTATTGTCACAATATAACTTTAGCGATCTTTCTATGTCATTCAAAATGCGCAGCTCAGTGACAAATAACGTAGCCATAATCCATGGTTGGATGCCTCAAAACACGCCACATATTCTGCTTTCATGGTGAAAGAAGCTATGAGTGTCTGCTTAGGCACTTCTCATGGAATAGCTCCTCCAGCTAAACAGATAAATGTAGCCTGATGTAGATTTTCTACTATCTTGGCATCCCGCAAAATCAGAATTAGAATACCCTATGATCTCCAACTGATCTGATCTCTTGTATGTGAGCATGTAATTTTAAATCTCTTGTAAGTATCTCATAATCCGTTTAGCTGCTTTCCGATGATCCATCCCAGGGTATCCATATATCTGCCAAGCATTCTAACAATGAATGTTATGTCTGGACGTGTACATACATAAGCATACATAAGACTCCCAACAACTGATGCATAGGGGATCTTTTGCATCTCTACAACTTCAAGTTTATTCCAAGGGCACTATTTAAGACTGAATTTGTCTCCTTTAGATATAGGGGGTGTCTCCTGATTTACAATCTTGCCATGCCAAACCTTTTAAGCACTTTTTCTACATACCCCTTTTGTGATAATCCAAGAATACCCCGGAAACGATCCCGATATATCTGAATCCCTAAGACAAAAGAAGTTTCACCAAGATCTTTCATTTCAAATTTCTTTGATAGAAATCTTTTGGTTTCGTGCAACATGTCTATATTATTAATGGCAAGCAATATATCATCAACATACAAAACCAAGAAGATATGCTTACTCCACTGAACTTATGATACACACAATTATCAACAACATTTGTCTCAAAACCAAACGAGACAATTACTTGATGAAATTTGTAGTACCATTGATGGGAAGCTTGTTTGAGCCCATAGATGGATTTCTTTAGTCTGCAAACCATATTCTTTGAGTCTCCAGACACAAAGTTTTCTAGTTGCACCATATAAATTGTTTCATCAATGTCGCCATTGAGAAACGTTGTTTTAACATCCATCTGATGTAACTCAAGGTCAAAGTGGGCAACAAGTGCCATGATTGTCCGAAATGAGTCTTTCTTTAACACAAGTGAGAAAGTCTCTTTATAGTCGATGCCTTCCTTTTGAGTGAAGCCTTTAGCTACAAGACGAGCCTTATATCTTTCCACGTTACCTTTTGAGTCCCTCTTGGTTTTGAATATCCATTTACAACCAATAGGCTTTGTATTTTCAAGTAACATGACAAGATCCCAAACTTGATTGTCTTGCATAGACGTGTACTCCTCATTCATAGCATTTATCCACTTTTGAGAGTTAGAATCTTGCATGGCTTGATGGAAGTTGATTTGATCATTTTTCCACTAATCCATCATTTTTCTCATGTTCTTGGAGAAATACCATATAATCATCCAGAATAGCACTTCTCCTTTCTCTCGTGGATTTCCTTAATGGCATTTGAGCTTGAGGTTGTTGAGTTTGTTCTTCAATTTGAGCAGGGAGTTGTTCAACATTGTCCTGTTGAGGTTCCAAATCTGCTTCTTGATCAAATCTGCTTCATGAATGAGATATAGGTACCCATAGCGTGAGTAATCGTATATAAATGATATAAATATTGTTGACCATTCCAAGAAGCCGAAGGGAATGGTCCACAAATATCTGTGTTGATTAATTCTAAGACGTGTGAAGTTCTATTTGTACCCAATCTCCTTTGTTTGGTCTGTTTTTTCTTGATGCACTCAATGCATACATTAAAGTCTGAAAAATCAAGAAAATATAATCTGCCATCTGACACAAGTCTCTCCATTCTCGTTTTCGAGATATGTCCTAAGCATTTATGTCATAGTTTTGATGAATTTTCTACAGTTAGCTTACGCTTACTACCACGTGATTTCATATGCAAGGTTTCATTATATATTGCAATAGTGTCAAGAAGATATAGGTTATCAAATGCGCTTAATGAACCAGTATCAATAATATTGGAATTTATTGAAAGACTAAACTGATTATTTCCAAATGAACAACAATAACCAAATTTGTCCTATAAGAAAATAGAAACCAAATTCCGTCTAAATGACGGTACTACAAAAGTGTCTTTCAATTCCAAATAACAACCAGTTCCTAATAGTAACCTAAAGTTTCCTATTGCTTCCACTTCTACCGATTTTTCATCGTCCACGAAGATGCATCTTTCAACATTATTTGGCTTTCGGTAGCTCAGACAACCATCCATAGAAACACTTATGTGAGTAGTAGCACCGAAATCTAACCACCCAACTGTTTCTAGGTACTAAAGCTAAGTTAACCTTAGAATAGACCAAAGTAAGAAACATACCCTTTTTAGCAAGCCATGCGTGATACTTGGTACATTACTTCTTTACATGTCCAGGTTTCTTACAAACAAAAAAAAACCCTAATTACTTTTCTGTTTCTTTTGTGCTGGACTCTTAGCGACTTCATTATCCTTCTTTCATTTTTCGCCTTTATCTTTAGAGGTGCTTGCAAAGTGAGCACTTTTGTTCTGTCTTGCTTCAACATGTCTTCCTCTTGCACATAGTATTAAATGAGCTCATTAAGAGTCCATTTCTCCTTCTGACAGTTGTAACTGAGTTTAAACTGAATGTATTGTGGAGGAAGTGATATCAAAACTAGATGCACGAGTAAGTCCTTAGACAACTCAAGCTTTAGTGCCTTAAGTTTTGAAAAAAGATGAGACATCTCCATGATGTACTCCCTAATGTTCCCTTTGCCTTTGTACTTCAATCAAATCAAGCTAGCTAAATGCGTGTTTGTTTCAGTTTTACCATTTTCGCAAAGCGTGCAAGAGAAGATATCGAAGACAGTAAAGATAAGTAAGCATGCATAAGTAGGTGAATAGAGGGAAACAATAATACCACACATAAATATAATGAGGTTCACCAAAGATGGGGTTTGATTGTTCCCGATCAATTGCTTCCTTTGTGAAAAGGTTTCCCAAGCCTCAAACTTATATTACTTGATTAAAAGAGAACTACATTATTAAATAACGTTTCACAACATCGCAAGGTTCAAATCGTCGTGTTCTAACTAGACTGGCCGACATGAACCAGTGTTAAGTTCCAAAAGTCTTACAAACATCTTGGCAATCACTAGTGAGATGTAACACAACCAAGTATGAAAAAAGTGTACTTGGGATTTCGAAGATACAACTTGGTCTTATGTTTGTGCTCCGCGAGACTTATCGGAGAGCCAAATATTCAAACTATCATGGAATATGACACAACCAAGTCTTATAACGTGCTTGAATCTCTGGGTTACACTTATTCGTACGAATTGACTCGACAAACTCAAAAACCCACACGATCTCTAAAAGAGTGGTGTTCTCAAATTAAACGGATGAGAAAAAATTTAAGCTCGGATCTCTCTCTTTTATAAAATATATAATGAGGTTTACCTTTATAAGTATGAAATGTTTGGGTGACAAAGAAGGTTTTCTCTCTAGAAGCATTTGGAACCCCAAACAATAAAATTTTTGGGTCTAAGTTTAAACCTATCTTTTCAAAAGACCTATACCTATCTCTTCCTCTGCGGGATCTGCTTTTCTTGAATAACTCTTCACAAGTTTATTCTTGAATTCCCAAAGTTGATGAAGGCCAAATGAGAATTAAAGTATTTTAGGAATGTTCCTGAAAGGATTGAAGTCGACTTCGGTTTGTCTTCAAATTCAACTTTTCAAATTGGCTTAGATTCAGATTTCGTTTTCTATCTTTATTCCTACTGAAGGCGATACTTCAAGAGTTTAGTCAACCCTTAACCATGGGCGCGCGATAATACTCTTTTTTAATACACCCAAAAGTTTTTTTAGGTTTTTTCAATGCCATTATTACTAGATGATGTAGTTGAATGCCTGGTCTCCTTGAACCTCGGCTTGACTAGCACCCCCCAAGAACACACGTTGAGCCACAGCCACTCATTTGTAGTAAGCCCGATGACACTCCGATGCTTAAAGTCAGAGTAAGCTTGAGAAATCTTAAATCTGTTAAATTGGGTTATGTAGCTTACCTTTGTTCAGTAACCTTGTGTCTTATTTATAATGCGAGAAACATCATTCGACTAGGTTTTTGGTGGTGTAGTTTGGGGAAAGTGATCTTGTTGGAGATCCTTTCCTATTTGGGAGTCGTCCATGTAGGAGAGTTTCCCTACATGACTTATATTCTTAGATTTGCTGGAGAAGTTTCCTTTTTGGTGTGTTTTCCAAGCAAGGAAGTTTACATGCATGACTTATACTCCAGTATTTGTTTCATAGTCGGAAACAATGTATTCTTGGCCTGCTCGCCTTAAGTGATCCTCGAGATACTTGCCCGACTAGGTCTTACGGGTATTGGGCTTTACCATGTGACGTGTGGGCTTAATAGAGCGCTGCAATTTGGATCAAATCTTCTGGATTATGTCAAATTGGGCTTAACATTGTTTGGGCTTTGCCAGATTTGGTGGGCAATCAGGCTCGCTCTGCTCTGCTTGCGAGATTATCGTGACACGCATACAACGCAGATTAAAGAATAGTTTGGTGTATCATTATTAGACATGAACATCTTCTTTAGGAAGATCGCTCAAATTTAAACTTAAAATTTTGGTTCTTTCCCCAAATAGCTTTTGAAACTTCATTTGAATTTTATCATCCATAAGTTGTTTTTGCTTACCGTTGTTCATTTTTCCAGGTTCAAGATCAGTAAGACGGAATTGGGCACATCACTTTGTGTTCATATGTCACTTGTCTTGGTCCACCTTCATGAACTTAACCATCATGGAGTTTTCTTCTGGAAGCTTTGACATTACTAGATCGATCTTCATATCTTTGACTTCGATCTCATGAGTTCACTTAGTCCATGGTTGACTTTGCTTGACTTTGATTTGCGCATGTCCTGATTTCATTTCTTGCATTAACGCCTTTGGTTGAGTCTTCTTCTCATCGCATTCGAATGATGTAATTTCATTGATTGCTCATAATTCAGCTTTACTTCACATTTCATGTAACGACATCTTGTTTAGGCTATTAATTATGTTGTTAATTTCTACAATGCCATTTCTTCTATGCTTGTAATAGTATTTTATCTTTTTCATATCCTAAATTAATATACCTAAGGACTGTGATTTAGCGAAAATTTGGCAATATTTCCCTTTAAAATTTTTGAAATTTGAAGTACCAAAATTAAAAACTCAACAAGTTATTTCGAAATAATTTCAGTTTTTGTAAATTTTCGTGTAAAACCCAAAAAGTTATGAAGTAAATCAGATTTTTTTGGCCAAAATATTTGGTCATTTTTGTAGATTTCAATATTTTCTAGTAAAATTAATAAAACATGAAGAAAATTACATTTATAAGGATACTTGTACACTTAGGCTTCATTCAGTATATTGAATGTGTTTATTAGGTTAATTTACTTGTATCTTTTTCTTTTTTTTTGCAAATTCATATATGCTTGACATGTTCTTGATTTTTTATGCTTTTTTTTTTTTTACATAAAATGAAATATTTCTTAAAATTAAAAGACCAAATTTACTTGAAATCACAATCCTTGAATATAGCATACTAGTCACTCCTACATTTACCACATGAAATGAGCTAGACTTTAAAATGGTTTACCTTTAATTTTTTTTGTCAACAATAAAACTTTAATTTTATTTAGGTGCCACCTAAACATTTACAAAAATAAACACCATGTCATTCATGTGGCTCTTATTTTTATGTTTATTGATTATATATTTAACCAGAGAATTTAGAACAAAGGGGTGTTGGAGAATTCTACTTAGTCTGGCTAGAAAACATTGATTAGTGCCTATCAGAGTACATTTCCAATTTTAACCCTCTCTTTAAACCCGTGTATGCACCTCCACTATCGCATGGCGAGAGGGGTAAAGCTGAAATTCTACTCCGCCAAGCACTAATTAGTGTTGTTTGGCCAGGCTGAGTAGATTTACTCAGGGGATGTTAGAGTGTCTGCTTTGCATGCAAGAGGTACAGGGTTTGATCCCCTACATCTCCACTTTGTAAATTTTCCATGGCAATGACTACCTCGCACTACCATTGAGTTTTTGTTTTGTTTTACTTCCTCACACCACCGATATAAACAAAAACCATCCATTTCTTCCCCTCACCATTCAAACCGACAATGGTTCCTCCCTTCCCCATTCAAAATCTCCTCTACCAATTTTTTTTAAAATTTCTCCCCACATTCAAATCGCTTGCAAATTTCCTCCCTCTCCCTCGAAAACACTCAAAATCCCTTCAAAGTCGAAACATTTAAACTCAAACTCAATAAATATGCATAACTTAATATAAAAGACAAACCCAAACTCAAAACGAAAAAAACAAAAAATAAGGTAACTTTCAAACCAATTTAAACTCTCAATTGATAGTGATTCTCAAGCTCATCGAAAGACGAAAGTTGTACCCTGAGTTGGGGGAAAAATTAGGGAGGGAGGAACCAATGTCGATTTGAATGGTGAGGGAGAAAATGAATGGTTTTCGTTTATATAGGTGGTGTGCTTAAGAAAGTAGTGGTGTGAACATGGTGTGAGAGAGTGATATTCACATAATTATTACATAATATACCTCATAACTTATGTTTGTTAGTGTTTCGAATAACATATTTTAGTTTAATTATTTTATTTTTGTATTTTTGTAGGATTTGGAGTTTAAATGATAAAAGTGCATTAGCGTGGCGAATAATTGTGATTCATAGCCAAATTGACGAAGTGGAGCTGGAGACACTCGAGCCAAAGATTAAGAAAACCAAAATTAAAAAATAAAGAAAATTAGTTTTGAATTTTTGTGGTACAAAGAAGTAGTATGGATGAACATAGCCAAACCCACCTTTCAATGGGTGGGACTCATTTGTTTGCAAATTAGGCTTCCAAATTCTATTGGGCTTCCAAATTTCATTGAGGTCCAAATTGGATTGGGTTTTTCCATTTGTATTGGGTATTGGGTTTCTAATTAGGCCCAATGATAGTTTTCTCTTTACCCCAAATACAACAACAATAGCCAATTTGGGAGAAGGTTTTTTGTTTTGGTTTTTAACACAAATAGGACAGCAGCCAATTGGGAGGAAGTTGAGTTTTGGGGCTGGAACAAAAACGCAGCAGCAGAAGCAGCTGAGGACAGCAGAGGAGAAAGTGATGTCTAGCACAGCAAAGAAGAACGCAGCAGCAATGGACACGCAGCGACATCGACTATGCAGCAGGGCTGTCCAGAACGCAGCAGCTCAGCTGGGAACGCAGCAGCAGCGAAGACGTTGTCCAGCAGTGGACACGCAGTAGCGGACGCGCGGCAGCAGTGGCGACGCAGCAAAGCTGTCCAGAACGCAGCAGCAGCAGCGAAGACATCGTTCAGCAGGGTGCGCATCGCTGATCCACCACGCGCCGCCATGCCGATGAAGCTCCACGCCGCTGTTGTTGTCCTCACCTTCGCCATGTGTCACTAAACTCCACGCAAGGTGAAGAGACGAACTCCTAGATGTAACACACTTAATTAATATTTGATT